>JAIPRL010004321.1:0-39261 GCA_025469235.1 Pemphigus obesinymphae
TTAATTCAATACTTTAATTTACCTCTTATATTATATATATTTATTCCAATGTATAGTTGAACACTTTGGTTTGGAAAATATTGGTTGACCGTAGTATACAAAATTTGTACGTCATTGATAAATTCAAAACTTCATACCAAAAGATGGAAAAAACGTAAACAATAAATACAATATTGTATTTATTTGATTTTTCTAAAAAAAAAAAACGAACCTAGAGGTCCTGTTATTTCTTTACGTTCCGTTTTAAAATAATAAATTTGCTTACATTGCAATATGCAAGCGAAATGCGAGTGACACGTCTTATAGTATGAATATCAAAAATAAATATTATTTTACCACGCTAATACCGCAGAGGCGCTGAATATCCATCGATTAAAATCGGTGAACCGGGAGACGGGAAGCGCAGAATATTATTTTAGTTCGAAATCGGTGCGAGTATACGACGATAAGAAAAGATAAGAACACTTTGATGAGAAAATATGGCGGCGGCGGCTCAGCGAAGACCGACCACAATTCGCGCTCTCCTAGGGTCCTAATTTCGTGTTTCCGCCCGTCCGGGCAATACGGGCGGTCATGGGTGGGGGGGGGGAGGGAACATTCATTGACGTTTTATCATATTTATAGATTAAGAACGATATTACCGTCTTTGTCTAACAATGTGGCATTGACGCATTGATTCCAAATTTTTGGCGACATTTTGCAAATGCAGTAATACAAAAAAGCACGGCCCAAATGGGGGGGGGGCTATCGCCCTATCGTCCTCCCTCAAATCCGCCACCATGTACGTTCGTATAAATAAAACTATACGATATATTAGTATATTACATTAAACGCATTATAATAATATGATATAATACTCGTTCTTTTTCTGAAATCATTCAGAATATCCATACATAATGATGATCTAATATCATAAATCTATTTTGATCTATTCATAAATATTACCTAATAGTTATCGAAATAAAGTACGTTTAATTTAGCGTACCTACTCGCATATTTACAATTCAATCGATTATCGATTTAAGTTATATGATAATTTTTGTAAAATATAACATCAAAAAGTTCGGACAAATGTTAATTTAAAAAGTTAGTGAATACAATTAACCCGAATTAATCGAGTTAAATTAATCGGAAAACCTTCAGTTAAAAGTTCATAGTTAATTACCATTTTTTGATTACAACTCGTTAAGTTATTACAGTTACGAAATGACAAAAAATACCGTTTTAACATAGTTTTTATTTTATTTTTCGTTATAAAAGTTAAGATTCGAATCTTTCAAATTACTTGACTAAGTGTGTTCAAATTACGTTATCTTTATTAAAGTCGGTTGGGGTAAATGCAACGCGAAATTTAAAAGTTCATCTTTGATAACTTATCTCCCGTTATATATATATAGTAAAAAAACATTACATTGATTTCAATTTATTGAAATAATTGTCAGAATTATAAATTTTCGTTCAAAATTTAATTTTCAACAGATTAAAATTTTTTTTAAATTTTTTAAAAAAAATTCCGAGTTTCGCACATAAACATAATTATTATATTTAAATTGTATTCCAAATAATTTACATTCTGCATTCGTCATCTTCCTTCATCAATGTGTCAATTTCACTGGATCACTATATGAAAGTTGACTAACATCGATTAGAACAATAAAAATTTAAACTATGTAGTTAATTTAGTAGCTATTAAAAAATAATTAAATAGTTAAAACGTTAAGATTAATTCTTATCAACAGGGAATATGAAAAAAAAATGCATTTTTTTTTTATATTTTTGCAACTAGAGTTCAGCAAAAGAGGCAGCATGGTACTGGGCCCCGTGGACGCTGGTCGAAGTCTAAGCCAGAGATTGGCAACCTGCGGCTCTTTAGGATATACATCAATATTGAGATTTTTATATTTTATTTAAACGTCTATATTCCTAATTAAAATAAGGTGATATTTAATAAATAACGATCCCTCCATTAATATTATCGCACAATCATATTAAAATGTAGTTTCATAAACTAAAATTGAAGATGAAATCTAATGGATCTGAAATCCTTTTAAAGAAGATTGCCTGAAAAATGTAAAATATCATCAAGTGAAGAGCACTCGTTAATTGAACTACCATGTAACCAGATATTAAAATGGTTTTTTAAAACCACACTATTGTCCCGTTCTGAATAAATGTTTGGCAAGACTATCCAGTAATTGCCAAAATTGCACTGAGACACTTGATGGACTTTTCCACCACCTATCTATGTAAACGAGTATTTTCATCTTTACTTTTTTTTGAAAAATAAATACAGAAATAAATTCAATGTTGAATGTGATTTGAGGCTAAAACTATCGAGTTTCAATCCAGATATTGACTCTCCTGTGGGCCGTGTGGCACAATTATTGTAAAAATCCCATTGAGTTCTTTTAACTTTACCACTTATTTTTTTAGTTTACTTACAGTTATGACAGCCAAATCAATACAATAAACTTTTTTAATTCTTCTTATAAACTATGTGTTTCCCTAATTATTGACATAATATGTGCACATTATATATATATATATACAGTGGCATGGTGAAGAAGTTTTTAAGATTTCATGTTCTCTGGGTATTTTAGTGATTTGTACTTTAATTATAGTTATATTTTTAACTTAAAATCATAACAAAAAATTATTTCTCTACAACAGTATTCGAACAAACCATTTTGGGTGGAGGCTACCTCAAAATGTGTTTGGTCTTATAAGTCGAAAAAGTTCACCACGCCAATGCACACATATATATTTCATACATGCCCTTTACTTCTAGTCTCTAAATATAAGTTTAGATACCTTAAATCCCCATTCAGGGCCGTCCTGGGGGAAGGAGTTTTTTCAGAAGGCAGTCAGAAAAATTAAGTTCAGTAGGAAAATAATAGAAAAAGCCAATGGCTTTTTTTTTTTTTTTTGCTTACTGAAGTTTTGAATGAAGTATTTTGAAATTTTGTCGAGAAATTATGCACTCATATTTTTCAGAATTTTAAGTCGGCAAACCATAAGTTATTAGGATTTTAGTCAGCAAAATGGAAAACAAGAATCTTGTTTTTTCTTTGCGTATTTTATATTTTGAAGATAAGTATTATATTATTTATTTCACATTTTTATGTTTTACAATGATGTATATACATTTTCTACCATAAAGGGTCCTCCGATGTTTAATAGTTTAACCTGTTTCCGGTATCAAATTACATCTAGTTAGTACTTTAAAGAAATTATTTTTCGATTTTCTCAATATTTTTTTAATGTTCAAGGAAAATTATTAAAAAATGATGGAAAAACAACAAAAATATGATTTCGTCAAATCGACATTTTTTATTTCTTCATAATTTCAAAAATAATGACTTTAAAATCTTGAAATTTACATCGAATATTTAGTTTAGTAATATATTTACGCTAATCAAATTATTTTTAATTTTTTTTGCTATTTATAAACATTTTAGATTTTGAAGTTTATAAATAATAAAAAGGATAATTTTGGGTTTTAAGATTTTAAAAATGTATTCAATAAATAATCGTTAATCTCGAAAATCCGTAGTTACGATTTTTTTTTGTCATTTAAATTTTGTCAACAAAATTATCAATTTTAGGTATTTAAGTCCAAATGGTTAGTAATAAAATGAGATTTTAAGACCAAAAAATGTAATATAACGTTAGTCGTGCATTAATTTAACTAAATTTAAAAAATTGACGGAAAAAAGTATTTTAGATTCTGAGAGTACCAAGAGAGCAGCTATAGTGGTTATACAATGTTTATTTTATTTTTCTGTAAACAAATTTTTTACCAGAAGGAATACTTCGATTTTACAAGCTCACCCAGTTTCAGGTAGAAAATTGCATCTACTTGGTACTTTAAAGAAGTTATTTTTTGATTTTCCCAATAGGTTATAAGGAAAAACTACCAAAAAATGATTAAAGAATGGCAAAAATACGATTTTACCAAATCGAAATTTTTTCATTGTTTCGGATATCAAAAATCAGTACAGACTATTTTTTAACAACAACTATTTTATTATTTACCTCAATGCCAGTGGTTTAGACAAAATATTGGAATCATAATTGTTTATTTTGAATAATTTATTATAGACTTTACTATATATATAAAAATAATGCAACCAATAAAGATTTTAAAAAAATGTAAAGTGGGGGGGGGGAGCGATCCACCTATCACCCTCTCACCGTAAAATCGCCGCTGCATACAATTAATATTCACACAAACGCTATGGGAACTCTTAATATATGTCCGATAGTACCCGAACATCTTAGTCAGAACGATTTTTCATAATAATCATAATTAGTTTAATAATTTATAATATATAATACATAATTTATAATAATCATTATAATTATTAAATATATTTAATATGTAAATGCTAATTTTAGATATAGTTATTCGATATCGGTTATTAAATATAATTCTAAAAAAAATGTTATACTAAAATAGACTATATTTTGGTGTAGCACCTATGGGAAAATAACGTTTTAAATATATTAAAAATTTAAAACACCGTTTCTCAGTAAAAAAAAAAAATTATCCTCTTATCCGAAGTTTTACTGATTATAATATTTTTCAATGCTCTATCGATTGAAAATATATTTTTTTTAATGTAGACATTAAAACTGACTATTTTAATGTATAAATATAATAAAATTATTTATGGAAATAAATGTTATTATTTAAAATTTCTATGTTTTATTATTTTTTTTAAAACGATTTATTAAGATTTATTTAAGCTCGGATTAAAAAATTTTTAGACCCGTGACCAACATTTTAATTGAGGGTGTATATTATAAGTATATGTATATATTTATAGGTGTACATAAAACTGTAACCCAAAATTTCAGAATTCATTATATATGTTAATAACCTAACCTAATCTTATCAAAGTTTTAATTATTTTACCTTTAAGGTAATTTTTTTGCAACTTTTCTATTCATGGTTATTACGTTTTATTGTAAAAATTTTAACCCATCGTCTAAAGGTACTTTATGATATGATAATAGATATGTTTTATATAATGTATCAAACATATAGTTCAATATAATTTTTAAAACGAAATATTTTTAATATTGATAATTAATTAATATTTATTGTGTGCTTAATACAAAATCCATAAGCAATATATCTAAAATTCAAAATAAATTTAATCTTGAAACTCGTTGGCTATATTTCCCTCTCCTCCTTTATCTAGGTTTTAATCTCGGTTGATATATTTTATTCAGACAATATATTATAGTATATAATATAGTTATTTTCGAAATAATTGGTTATGCGTATATTATAAAAATTATTACGAAAATTGTCCACTACGTTTAAACGCACAATAGAAATTATTCTATTTAAATTCATTTAGTTGTTGTGTATTATAGTGTTAGAGTTGATTTTCAGGTCGAAAAATATTCCTTAAATTAAAGTTTATTCAGATTAACCTAATCAATTTTCCATTATATTATATAGTAATATTTAGTATCTACTGGGTACAGTATCAGATTTTTATTCATTCGATTTGGTAAACCTGTATATTATTTTAATATTTATACAAAATAAATGAATTTTCATAATATTTATACAAGAAAACCCATTTTGAGCCGAAAATTTATTAACGGTATTCCGTTTTTTTTTTTTTTTCGGTAATTATATTTTAATAAAATTCGTCCGTATATAATTCAATGGGAAATGCATTTATAGTTGTTATAAGAGAATATAATATATCTATTTTATTTCAGTATACAGCGAGGTCCTTTTATTAAACCTTCGCAATACGTCATGCTCGACCTAACTGATTCCCTAGGGCTATAATTATGTAGTAATCGTAATTTCCGCACTGTACCTTACTCTATACCGTGTTCGCCAGATGACCAATATGGCCACGTGATGAATTACTATTTAACTTGTGATATACATAGTGTGTTAATTGATATTAATTTTAAACAACCCTTTTGATGTGTACTGTATTATAATTACAATTAGTATATAGTATCCCGATAAACATTTCAACATTTATTAAACCTTGTACGCAACCTTTAAATGTACCTAATGTTTAACATTAAATAAACATTAAATTTGGTTTGATCGAATGTCGCTAAATCTTTCAGTCAACCTTATTTGAACAATATTTGAAAGTTCATACGACATTGCATGGCAAAGTTCAATGCAAAATTGAATCGTTTACATGAACCTCTCCAACCACCCCCCCCCCAAAAAAAAAAAAAAAAAAAACTTGCTAGCAACCATGCACTTTTATTGTATTCTTAATATAGTATTACGTTCACAGAACGTGTTTTTTTCTTTTTCTGTAAATTTTGCAACAAATCTTAACTCCGGTGATTGGTTCGAATCTCCGACCATCACTTACTTAATCATTTTTGTACTCACGCTTAACCGACTGAGCTACACTTCAATGATATAAACGTAGTCGGAATTGTGGATACGTATAAATGCTCAAATAATGGTATGCGATTACACGCACGGCAGAGGAGAAGAGAATTTTTTGAATTTCTGCTCGGCCGATGGCAAAATGTGTTGTATACTGAGGTATATAACATACTAAAAGTCACTTTTTTGGGTAGTCCAAAATCTAATTTTGGATTGTTCATAAATCAATGAGAAGTAAACCTAGCGACTCACGGTTTTGTCTACCCCCTTTTATTTAAAGCCCTTAAACATAGGTGCTTAGTAGGGGGTAGGGAAGAGACATAGTCTCCTCTGGAGAATTCCAAAAAAAATTTATTTTTATGTATTATATACATTTGACATCAGACCGAGTACGATTTGACTACTAATTCCGCAATAACGATTCAATAAAATCCCCCTCATTTACCATGCTTATATTATCGTATACTTTTTCATGGGCAATTAACCCTCAATTCTAATAGACCTTTGTTGCCAAGAATTAGACATATTTTTTCATGGTTTTAGATACCCTTTCTCTTTTTTAAATTAAATTTCCATAGGTGGATATAGCCATGGAGAGTTAAGGGAGAGGCATATCCTTTTGGAGAATAACTTTATAATGGATTGTTGTTAAAACTGTTATGTTTATAACATACAAATATTATAATTTATTTAGGTCTGTCCCCCTGAAATTTATTCTATAGGGGCGCTAAACATTGAAATATGAACAAAATGATGATGTTGAATTAAACATTAATTTTTAAACATTTAATATCTAAATATTCAACGAAATATTTTCTACGTTAAACTTTAAATATTAATTATTTTACATTTATTTAATGTTTTGTCATAAGATATTTCTGTTAACTTGGAAAATATCTGATATCGGAATCAATATCCTACCTTCAACCACGAAAACTCAATATTACCAATATTACCATTCAAAATATTAATAATATTTATCGATACTAAAAGCATAATAATATACTTGCAAATATAGTGCCACAATTATACTAATTTTAAAGATAATAATATAAATAATTATTTGAAAAGTCTACATATAGATACTTACTTAATATTTTTATTTATAAACTATTAAATTTCAAATTCGAATTTCTCATTGAATAGTAATGTGAAACAATAAGTATTTAAATTACATAAATAAATCCTAATTATTAACCGTTATTAACCGATCAATAAATAGCGATAAATATACACGAGAATTACATTTTAATATAATATATAGATTAAAGAAAATTAATTTAATTAAATGATCAAAATCGGTTTAAAATTATCGGATTAAAACTTTTAACGTGCACCAGAATGATGATTAAAAAATTTCAATTAACTAATGGATAATTAAATGCACCATAAAAATCGTCATTGCAGTGATTTAAAAAAAAAAAATTTTAGATAATTGCAATAAAGTACCAGATTACAATTTCGAGAAATATAAATATAATAAATTATACGACATCTTATTGAGGTAATATCACCTCGAAATTATTATTGTTATCGTTTATTTCAATGTGAGTGTTTATATTTATTACGATTTTATTCTTTAATTTATTCACTGTCAATTCGTTATCCTTTTGAGAATTGCGCGTATAATGTTAAACGATTTTCAATTGAACACAAGATATATTCGTATCACGTGAAAACCTTTTGGGGGAAAAAATCATCACGTTTTCTTATAATATACAATCAACGTAATAATTCATTGATTACTTGTATCTTGCCGTTATACTTGCAGACTGTGGGATTTTGATGATTTACGACTATAACGTTATATTATCCAAATTCATACAAATATATTTTCATGCAAACATATATTTTAATATATATATTATATATAATACAAAAAGACTGAGTCGCTGAGGTTATACGTATAAATTGTGAAAATTCATATATATATATACAGATATGGTACAACTCGAATTTTTCAAGTAAATAATGGCATATTCTATTTAAAATTATGCACACAAAAAATCGACAATAACTCGTGCATTCATACTAAACCATCCGATGGGTCAATCGCGATCTAAATAAAATGATGTACCTGTGTCTATGCTCAAGCGGTGGTGATCTGATCGAAATGATCAAATGGTGTTTTTTTTATACAAATATGGTTCGTATAGTTCATAATGAGTATTATTATTATTATTATTATTGTTATTATTATTTTTTTTTTATGTTGTTGTGTTATAAAATAAACATTTTCATCGTTAGTACGTGTGATACATTTATCTATATGTATATGATATTATTATTGTAATTTTTTTTTTTAAGAAAAATTTGAAAAACTTTGTCAAAAATACTATGAAATATCACGAGGAAAAATTTTTCAAATACCTATACCTATTTCAAAAGATATCAACTTAATATCCTCGAGAATATTAAATCCTATATTGTCTACTTCCGTCAATATTGAATTTTTGACTAAAATATCATTCGATCGCTCTTTTTCAATCACTCGGCTTTCAACCACATAGACCTTCGATCAAATATGACTCCCCTCCCCCTCAAAATCCACAATCAGAGTTCTCGTACAATAAAAGTTGAGAATTTTTTTGAAAGCATGATTGAATAGATAACCAGTATATCTACTGAAAATAAATATCTTTTTTATCGTCAAATATCTAACCAATATACATAATTAATTACACATAATTTTAAAAAAACTGTTAGAATCATAATGAAATAATAATCCAATATATCTTGGATGGATTTCAAACGCAAATGATACGATTTATTGAGAAATGCGTGGTAAAAATTTAAAAAAATTTGCGGTCAGCTCGTCACATATTTTTTTTTACCACTCAGAAGGTTCAAAAGGTCAACACTAAACCTATTAAAGTACCCGTGTCACAACGAAAATCAACCTCTGGTCAATCATCCATACATCTAACATTCACGAAAAGAAATATTTTACGAAACTAACTTTGATTTTCCAAAGAAAACATTTTCTATTCACCGAAAATTTCCAATAACAGCCGATGGTATGAGCATGTTTCCCCGTAATATATTCGATATTAAAACACCATTCGACCATTCATATAATATATTTGGCAACCATAGTATATTTCGGATTTAAATTGGTAGGTAAGCCTTTTTGTTTTTATATATAAAATTTTTTTTTCAAAAAAAAAATATTAAAAATCCATGAAAACAACAAATCATGAATTATTTCTATGTACATCAAAAATACAATTTGTATTAATTGTGTTTTAATTTTACTTATATTATATATAAATTATTTTTATTTTTATAAAAGTATTACATTTTTTGAATTGATTAATTATATTTTTTTTAAATTTAGATTCCGAGGATAACGAGGAATGTATTGGTTTACAATTATGTATTTTAAATTTTTTTCATTTTATATATACAAATTTTCTATTACGTATATGTATATATATACACTTTTTTGAGTAAATTTTTTCTACGTATAACGAAAAACTACCAATCTTAAAGAAAAATTGTTATTAATTCAAATATAACAAATAAACTTGTCATGGTTTCCGTAGCTAACATAGATGTATATTTTTTCATGTACCTATTTATTCGCGTTTATGAGTAGATATATTTGAATAGGATTTTTTGAATAAAGTGCTTTCTAATAGCAAATTAATTTTATAGCTGGTAATATAAAAAGGTCGTTTTTCGATTTTCACATTAGTTTTTTAAAAGAATTTTTTTGTAAAGCTTTATAAAAAACGAAAATCCAACAGTTTAATAATATTTAATTACATTTTAAACGTAATTTAAAAGTAGTCATGTGTCTGTATGTAGAATTTCTTATTGTTGTGTTATTGCTATATTTGTTAAAAATTACATTCACGCTCTATATAAGTACAACTTCTCCCTTTGTAATCGTAGAGTCAAATTGTTTATAAAATATGAAAGATGAGAATATTTACTGTGCCCAAGAGTGACATACATTTTCAATATGTTTCAAATTATTTCAAAGCCTAAAATTCGTGATTGAAAATTATAAAGTTTTAAAATTTAAAAATTAAAAATAATCATAAATACAATTACAAAGAGAGAAGTTGTAGTTATAGAGCGTGAACATATATTTGAATACTGCTAAAATGGGTATGTAGCATCATCCTATGTAAAGGAAAACTACCAAAAATAACTAGAAATGTTAATACAACAGAAAATAATACTACTATATACACCATTCAGAATTATTATACCAAAGAAATGATTTATCATTACTTTAAAGTTCAGTAAATCCACCAGCAGTATCCTATCAGACGAGCAAAGTGCTTCCACCCCTATTGCCCGTCTTTTTAATATTTTATTTTACATAAAAAAAATACACTCGAAACAAGTGTTTGTTGATAAAACGACGAAGGTATATATAATGAGCATAAATATAAGTCAGATATCTAATTATAAAGTTAATAAAAAAAACAACCACTCTCTTAATCAATTTTGTTCTTATATTATATCCATTTAATTCATTCTTTCAATTTCGCAGTGAGTAATTTGTGTTTATTTTCCATTAAAATCCTTCGTTTTCATATTATATAAAACGTCTGAATGAACACGAATTTTATGTATATATATATATTTTTGTGCCACACAAAACAGATTAATTTATTTCTGTTAATGACTTTTTATATGCTGCATATTATTATATAAACAAGGTACAAATAATTCATATTTTTTAATTTTTAATTTTGATGGGTTTGTGTCTTATACTTACTTTACTTACTTACTTACTTACTTTAAAACAACAATTAAACAATATTATTTTCTGTATATATATATATATATATATATTGTAGTGTAATAACAATTTATAATTTATCATGAATAAATAATATAAAGCATCTACCTACACTTTGTTTATCACGAACTTTTTAAAATTATTTTTGATAAAATATCTCAAACTTTTGAATACTGATTATGTAATTAGGTTTAAATAATGTTTGTAGAATATAAAAAATAACTTGCTTATTAACTTATTTTCCGGGCATTTTATGAAAAAAAATGTATATGTATAATATTATATGTGTAATATAATTTGTTATGAAATGAAACTCTAAGTACAAAGTATATTTATTGAGCTATTTCTTTTCAATAACAACATTTCTGTTTCTTATTTTTTTAAATATACCTATGTAAAAACTTGTATTTTAGTAAAATACGCTAATAATAAAATACGGGGAAAATTTATACATACATACATATATATAACATTAAATTTCCATTAGTATACTGGGTACCTTCGTATATTTATTTTTTAAATGTTTAAAACAAAATTTTTTCCATATTTATTTTATATACCTACATAATCTGTAAAACATTTTTAAATAAATATTTTAATAATACGGCTTGTTCAATGTTGATTTTAACGTGGCTTTGAATTGGGATAAAAGAATTACCCGGTCGTAAATCTTTTTGAACTTTACTGATATATTGCCTATATTTTTATACTTGTGTTACATTTATATTGTCGGTGCATTTTACATACAATATACCCGAAGTATATATTTTTATGAACAATTTTATGTTTTACGAGTAAATAATAATTCAAGGTATAATATAAATTTAAAGCTTTTCTTAATTTAATATTTTATTATATATTTTCTTCTACCGAGTAAACCAAAATAATTGTTATTCAAACATGAATAATGACTATCTAAAATAAATTGTGAACATAAGTCATTAAAATCCAAAGATAAATTGAATTTCAATGTATTAATATGTTTATTGTCTTGAAGGAACAGTTATTATTATTAAATATTTGTTACTCGTATGTAGATAACGATCATTTAGACACAAAGGTGTATGAAACTACAGGTTATTTGCCTTCAATAAGTGATAAATATTAAACTCGATGCAGAAATACATGAATTATTTCATTTACATAATTAAGTATATGGTTTGCACCCTGATATGTAATATTTGGAATTTTCCATATATACATCAAACATATTACCTACCTAAATATGTTATAAGATCTATCATTTAGTAGAATTATATTTAGTAGAAATCACCAGGATGGCCATATTTTATATAATACGTTAATCGAATAATCTTGTTCGTTTTGAATCCAGTGCGAATAGGGAAACTGCTTTTGATAAATGTATTTTCAATCAATTATATTTTTCACCATTGACTCTTTATCAGTCACTTAGAGATTTTTTATTAATCCCAAATTTATATTAATTACTAAATGTTTTTACTAATAATTTATTAATATATGTTAAGATTGACAAAAATTACACTAGGTACCCAAAAAAAAAGTGAGAGAACTAGTGACCTTGATGATTAATAATTTTTATAGCAACTTCTGGATCTGAGTTGTGGATATTGAACAAATACCAATATGCCAAAAATCGAAGCGTTAGAAATGATATAAAGCTATGGAAAAATTCTATATGAAAATGCTCGTGAACTGCCTAACCGAACAAACAACTTGATCCATTCAAAGTTGAATGTACAAACACATAGAAGACTCCAAGCTACCATATATACAATAATAAATCTTGAAGTTCGTTGTTCATGTGAACAGTATAAAAATATTAATAATCCAAGGAAAGTATAAGCTAAGAGAAATAGAGACCGTCATCCAAGTCATCTCATTAACTTAGTCAAGGTCAGACAAACCATTCTGAAATGGAAAAACATGAGAACGCGGCGTAGAAGACTACAGCGTAGAAACAATAAGTAACGACTGAGAAGAGATGTTAAAATTATTATTAATGAAAAATTACAAAATTTTAAATTGGTCGTATAGCTGTAAAAATGTGTAATAATATTTAATATACATATATTTTGTTAAAAAAATATTTCAGAAATAGTTTACTTCGGTCAATAAAGGAAAAAAACTAGGTGACCAATGAACTATTAGTTATAACTTATGAGTTATAAATTATGGCCTAGGTATACATATACTATATAAATACCTATACAATGTGATCAATGACAATAATAACAATATTGATATAGTAACCGTAAATCAAAATACTGGTATTCTTAAACTTTTTTTCAAAATATTATAATATAGACAAAATGTAATTATAAACCTTTTAATAATACGAGTAAATGAGTATTTTTCTAGAGCAAATAAAATTATCTACAATTATCTAAAATTAACAACATGAATAGTATATTAACAATACATAGTTGAGGGAAAAATATAAAAAACGAAGTTGAAAATAAATATAAATGAATTCAGAAACGTAGTAACATTTTATAAAGAAAATTCTTTCAGGCAGAATATATTCGTCGAATAAGAATTCCATTGATATGCATATCATTATTAGATAATTAATATTTCATATTTATATTATTTTTAGATATTATTAAAGCTTTATAATTGATGCTCATAAAAAATCTTAGTATTCTCGATATGAATGCTCTACTCGATTCCAGTCGAGCATATTTTCCTGAGATTTTAGCAAATCCACAAACCATTTTTTTTTTCTTTTTTTTAAATTTATCGTAAATATTTTAACGATTTTTTTCATTCATGACATACGTACAAATACAATATTCAAAACACGATAGAATCATAGACAAAAATCGGAAATATATTCAATATTATATCAGTATAGTAAAACTTTTGGATGAATTACCAAATAACTTTTTCAACAATTTGAAAGAGGTAAACCAAAAGCTTGTTAAAATCACGTGCTTAACAAACATCTGAATTCCTAATATTACCAGATTCCAAAAGGCACTTTTTATCCCCCCCCCCCCCCCGTTAGCAACACTAGTTTTTCAACGATTGCAACATTGTCCAAAATTTACTACATCCCTCTCTGAATTAACATACTTCCGTACTAAGCAACACAATATGATTACTATTACATGTTTTATTACTAAAATCTACTTTACTTCACTACATTTATTATGATTTATCTGTTCATATGCCTTTGTAAAAATGCCAATCGGCGTTAATCGTATGTTACATAATGTTAATTTTACCGTGTCTATAATACTGTAGTGACTTAAGATGACGAGACCGTCGCTCGTTAAGAGGACGCCACACACTAGTTTTTTAGGGGATTTATATAGGGAAATTTTATGAAACTAAAAAAAAAAAAAAAATGAAAATCCAACAATTTAAAAATTTTGTAATATGTGTAAAAATTTGTTTAAAAATATCACCGTAGTCGTTCCGCCTTTTATTGTTGTGTAATTGAGATATATTGAAATATTAAAAAAAAAAAAAAAACCACCCTCGTACTTCAAGTTTTACGGCTTTCGGAATGATCGCAAACCGTTAATATTGACACTAAACGAAAAGAAGATAATTTTAAATCCGTAACGGTCGATCGTTGAAAACGGTACGAAATTCTACACGGTTTCGAATTGCTTATGAAAAATACAGTTTTAACGTTTGGCGAAAGTGGCTTCGCGTAGTAAACGCGTAGTAAACGCGAGAGAGTCGGGTCGGCTTTTTTATTCGACGTGAAAATTATCTATCTGCGATTATTGCAACGGCCCGCGGTATAATACAGTACGAAACTACCGTTTTACGACACGATTGGATTTGCACAAAAAAAAAAAACCGAAACGAAACGGCCGAAATTGAAATATTACGCGTTTTTTTTTTTCCTATAATACCTATTATATTATTATTATTATTATTAATATATTATTCGGTTACCTGTGCGCGCCGAAGGAGTCGGCGAGTGTGACGGCGGCGGGCAAGGCGATAATATTATATAACTGTTGCGCTGAGCTATTTCGTTCCGCCGTCGCGTTTACTATGCGGTACGGTGGTGTGCGGGAACGTGTTGTACGAGCGTTGTGGCGGCCGCCGTGCGGTCGTCCACGCTTATATAGTCGGCGGCGTCTCTGGAAACGCGGTCGGCCGCTGCTTGGCGTGCTGCTGTGCGCCGGCCCCGGTGGTGCGATCCGGTGTCGTACTCGCGTGTGCGTGCCGCCGGGCGAAATAAGCGTAGGTACCCTCGCCGGGCGACCGGGTGGGGGATGGTGGCGGGCCAATGAGTGGCGGGAGGGGGGGAAGGGGCTCGCCGACCAACCGGGCACGGCGGCGCCCTCTGGTGGCGACCCTAGAAACGTCGTCCCGACGACTCCGCACACGCCCGCCCGCACATGCAGTGGTATACGCGCACGACCGTAACCTGTTAACGCGTTGCGCCGCGCCGAGACCGGCTTGCCGGTGAACGGGGGCGTTTGTACGGGAACCGGCGACGACCCTTCGCTCGCCGACTCGGGAAGTAAATTGGTAAAATTGAGTGCGGTCGGCGAGGCAGACAGAAAAAAAAAGAAAAAAAAAATGAAAATGAAAATTGATGATTTTTTTTCTTTCTTTCTTTTTTTCGCGTTCGCCCAGTTATTTTTGTGTAATCAGTCGGCAAAATTACGGTCCGACGACACGTCATCCCCCACAGATGTTTTCGGCTATAGGGGGCCAGGGCGTCGATCCGCACAAAAAAAAAACCCCCCGTACATAAATTACTCGGAAAAATACATTTCCGACCCGAGAAAACGCTAAACATGCCCTTAAGACCTACAAAATTTACATTGAAAAATTCGATTTATAATCTAAAAACGTTCCGAATCGTTTAGATTAGGTACTCAAATTACTAATTAAGTTATTATCGCACTGAGAATTATATTCACTGCGCAACGTATGTCTGTATGTTTATTATTCACAGTTTTTCTCGGACGTTTTACGTAAGATAATTTTTAAAAATAATAATGAAAAATTCATTACGTAAAATAATAATATTGGTAAACTCGTGATTTTTCTGCCTATTATTAAAAAACCGTTTAAAAAATTACCTACACTGAACAAAATATATCTGTGATTTCAATAAAAATATAGATTAATTTAATAACACGGTTGTTAATATACGTCCAATAAAATTTTTGTTGATTTAGAAATAAAATATATGTCAATTTAACAACAGTAAAATAACAAAACCTATTATTGATTTAATAATGTCTTTTATCGATGTCTTGAGTGAAATTGTCAAATTGAATATAAATTTATTTGAATTAACAAATATTTTGTCAATTCAATTATAAATATTTTGTGTTTCTTTCTTTCTTCTTCTTCTTCTTCTTCGTAGAACAAACGCTCATTTGTTAATCAAAATAGTTAATTTAAACAGAATATTCTTTCAATTTAATAACATAATTTATTGTAGTAATAGAATTTGTATTAATTTTACAAAAATATTTTTATTAAATTATAACTTATATATTTAGTGAAATTTACAAAATGAATTTGTTATTGTTAACACATTTTTTATTAATTTAACGATATATACATTAACATAATAAAAATTGTATTACTTGAACAAATATTCGTTTGTTAAAATTTGATTATTGCATATTGTTAATTCTACCAATGATATTTGGTTCAGTGTAATATTAGAAAAAATGACCTTAAACTTTCAAAAAATTCAAAATAAAAATCAGTTAATTAGATATGTATTAAATCACATTTCTAGCTGAAAAATTATCACCTAAGACATATATATAAAAAAAATGTAATCAATATCCGGGCTCTAGTACCGGCACTGTATACAAAATGTTTCTGAAATGAATACACAAAATTTGTACACATACTTAGGAAAGTGATTCAATGACGAAAGTTTTGAAATTTTTTTTTTCTACCTTTAAAATCTAACTGTGTTATTCAGAGTAATTTATTCCCCATGTTCAATTAACGTTAAACGATGTATTTAACACAATATTTAACAGTTATCTTTAGCGATATCTTTAACTTATTAAACTATTTACCTACATTATATGATATAGGTACGTCAATTATCATAGTGATGTTATAGTCTATTTAAGTACTTTTTAAAAAAAATTTTCTAATGGTAAAAAATTACCAAATTAAAATTACAAATTTATTAATAAAAATTAAATTTTAATTTAATATGTATTTATTTAATAAAATATGGATTATATACATAAAAACGTATATGTCCGTATAATGTTCGTGACTTAAGAAAGCGTAAAGTATATAAAATACATAAAAATTTGTTCAATAATTATTCTCATTATGAATTAAAAAATAAATATCGTTACTCGAAAGAAAAAGGTATATAAATTTCAAATAGAATAAGAGGTAATTTAAACAACCCAGTAAATAACCGAGGTCGACTACTCGTTTACTTCAAAAGTAAACAAAAATAAATAATTAAATAATAATAAATAAAATGGAATTTAAATAATAAATAAAATCAAAATCAATAAATCAAAAGTTATTCTTAAGTCTTAACGAATACTGTAGATTTGCCACGTATTGTCATCTATAGTATTTAGTTTTAATAAGTTAAAAAAATCATAATAATATTGTATAATTATCACAAATATACATGGATTTAAAATAAAATATCTCAGTAGTGTTTCAGCATACTATGAATATAGTGATTTATCCATAGATAATAAAAAATAGTCCTTTATAATCTATGTGTTTATGTAGATTATTTTGTTTAGCAAAGCAACGGCTTTGCAATATTCACAAACAACTATAAATACAACGATGATAAACACTAGCTTAACAGTATCTCAAAAATTAAACTCGTTTTGTAAAACACTGTTCAAACACGTGATTTAATTGAGGAATCTAAATAACACTATAAGTTTTTATTCGTTGTATTTTGATATAAATGTAAAAATAAATACACCTGATGTTTTCTGCAAAAATGCTCAAACGAATTGATATATCATATAATTTTCCCTCATTTTCGGACATGTTGACATACTCAGTGTGGCCGGATGTCGCCATGATGATAAAGTTGATGTGACATATCGATTCGTAGGCAAAATTTAAAGAAAATATTATAGTATAATTTATTTATTGACGTCTGACATACCTAATTAATTAACACGATTTTTAAATGAAAAAAAAATTTGATATTTTACATTTATTCTTGAAATATTGTAATACATTTATAAATATTTCATCATAGTTAATAAAAATAACTTCGTAATATTTGGTGTAAATCGCTCATATAAATCGATATAATGTCACAACACTCTTTTCATCGTGGCGACATCGGGCGACACTGAGCGTCAAAACTTCGAAAATAGGCGGCGGAAACGAGGGTAAATTATGTGATTTATCGATCCGTTTGAGCATTTTTCAGAAAATGTCATGGTGTACCTATTTATTTTCACATTCATATCAAAATACAAGGAATAAAAACTTGGATTTTAAAGGTAGAAAAAAAATTTCAAAAATGTTCGTCATTGCGGGTCACTCCGCCGGGTATGTGTACGAATTTCGTGTATTCATTTCAGAAACACCCTGTACGTACACATAAATAGGACCCTCTGAATAATATTTACCGTTACGCCGTTATTGTTTTCGTGCTTTTTCCCGTCCTCGTTCTACACACCTCCCCGCGGACGACGCCAGACATTCGGACGACCTTGCCCATATTCTGCTATCGGCACTGGACCCATCCACTAATTGCGTCCCTTTCCGACTATCCCATTTGCCATCCCTCCGTCCCTATTACCCCGTAGTCCCAAATGGACTCTGTCACCGACCCGCTGCTGACGGGTCCCTGCGGGCATCACTCGCCGCCGGCGTGCATATTTCCGACGAACAGGGCAGGACAAACTGCCCTTGCTGCAGTACACTATATATATATACCTAACTGTTATCGCAACACATGGAATAAACAATCGATTCGCGTATTTGGTTCGCAGTATGGTGGAATAATTATCAAAAGTACATATTACGCGCGCGGGTATAAAACACCGTCAGGCCAGAGTCCCTTCCATTGAAAATTATAATATACTCTTATGTATATTGCTTTTTGGTCGAATTCAGTATAAGCTTCCGATGACTTTTGAAAATTGAGAGGAGAACTAGGGTGGAAGCACTCAGCTCGTCCGGTAGGGGACACTGCAGTTGATGGATGTATTGAATTTCAAAGCAATGTGAAATCATTTCATTCGATAAAACAATTCCGAGTTCCACATATATTCTGCATATATTATAATAATATATAATATGAATATTACTGTCGGTAATAACTAAAAATAATTCCTTTATGACGAAAACAGCCGACAATTGGGAATAAAATTAAAAAAAATTTTTACGTTGATTTTGTACTTATATACGTTTTTTGTGAAAATTTCAAATATAATAAACCCATTCCCCCCCCCCACCACCAATATTTGAACACATTTCATACCACAGTAATACACGTTGCCGAAAAATTTAAATAAGTAACTATTGACGTACTTTTAAGATTTTATAATATTCATCGAGTGACGTATTTTTAACATTATATTAAAATTTTAGGTCTTATTTTATGATCATGATTAATGGAATTACGACAAAATAACCATATTCGATTTCAACAACGTCGTGTTTACCGTTTTTCCTGAATTTTTGGTAATTTTTTCTTCGAAATTACCTATTTAAAGTACCAACTAGATAAAATTTTATATTAAAAAATGGTGCTGCGTGTAATGATTTGATTACTCTTTTTTATAGAATTTTTGGGTACAGTCGTACAAACATAAAAAAAACACAACACATCATTGTAAAACCAATACATTCCTCGCTTCGCTCAGAATCTAAAAATGCTATAATCCTACTAAAAATAGATCGAGAACAACTAAGAACATCATGTATCAAAAATATGATTTCTGATGCGGAACTTTACACAAACCAATGAAAATTTAATTACTTTATAAATATATATATATATATATTTTTTTTTTTTTTGAGATTAAATCATAACATCTTTCTTTTCGTATTTTCCGTTTTACACAGAATTTATCAATTATAAGAGTCCTATATCTATGTTCGAATTTTATAAAAAAAAAATAATTTAAAATCTCTTTGAGCATTGGCTTTTGCGTTGGTTTGAAATTACTATGATGTGTATCTATAGTATTAATAAATATCTTATTTATGTTATTTTTACAGTGAATCTGTAAATACATCTAGGAATATCAAATCTGACGAAAATGTATTTTCAAAAAAATAGTGACTTACAATACAATTGTATTATTTTTTAAATGGCCGGTTCAGTTAATACACATGCCTAGATATTCAGTTCTTATGACCGTTTCTGTAGTAATTAAACAGGTGATTTCTAGACGAATATAGTAACCACGATTCCTTCCAGATTCCGAGTATTCTCAAAAGAAAAAAGTCTGACCAGTAAGGGGTGGAAGGTCTTCTTTCGTGGGATATGATATTTATGGTAGATTTATTGAATTTGAAAGCAATGATAAATCATTGCATTCGATAATGAACAATTCTGAGCAGAAATAAAAAAGGTTTTTTTTTTTTATCTCAAAAATACTAACTAGACATGGTTATAATAAGTATCAAATATATCCTATACTAATATATAATATTTCTTTAAGTCTACTTAATATAATTAGGGAAACCTCACTATTATGTGTTGGTCGTAGAAACCTATATTAAAATGTATAATATATATATATAAATATATGTATTATTGTGGCATATTATAAATATTTATATTTATATTTATAATAATATACTATTGGTACCTATAAACATTTTTTCTCTTTAGTCTAATTCGTTTTTATTACCTACATTAGTTAGGTATTGTAATAAACGCTAACTGCAAGTTTAATTTGCGCGGCTTGATGCACATTGCACGTGTATAAATCGTTATTGATTTCTAGGTAATAGACTTTAAAAATTTGATAAATATTTAATAAACACGGAAGTTATTTATTGAATTTTTCAAAATCGTACGATGAAAATTCTATACAAACCGATCCATTCAACCTATGAACTATAGAACGGTCTGTTGGCAAACCACATATATTATATTACAAAGACAATCAATATGTAATATTAGAGAATATTACTATATTGATATTTTTCCGAATAAAATAATGAAAAAAAAAAAATTAAAATATAGGTATCCCGAGGAAAAATAAAACTTTTAGTCGAAATATGGGCTGCGCGCGCGCCGTTAATATATTATATTTCATTAAAGTCAAAACGAAAAAAATTCACTCTTTTCGGATTAAAAAAAATATACCGGTCGTAATAATAGTATGATAATATATGGAATGCGGATAATTAATTCATCACATCAAAAAGGTTTTAAAAGAAAACATTTTTTACCCGTACATTGTTCGATCTTTGTTCACTATACACAACGGATTTTAGTGACAGGCACATATATATATATATATTAATATATACCTAGTGGTAATTACCAGTGCAGTGCGGTATACCGGAATTCTCGAGGCTATATAATTTTATACTATACAGTATACATATATATAGTGTTGATTACACGTATTGTGTTTATTTTGTAATTTTTTTATTTTATTTTTTATATCTAATCTTCGTCGTTTAATATTTATACTCGGATTAGAAACATCACGTTGTCGCCGAATTTCGCATACGGATAGATATACCTGCATAAAGTAATTTATTATCATTTACACTGCTATAATCCTAAATCCTCTGTGACCCGACCTCTTTAATTCATATTATTATTATTTTTTTTTTCTTTTTGCTTGTCAGAACTACTGTACATTACTGTTTAAAAAAAAAAAATCGAAAATTAACTTTCTAAGAAATTAATGTTTTTATAAGGTATCCTTTTAAAAGTACGTATTAGCAATGTAACGTGGTAATTCGTTTAAACAGATTATATAATTTTTTTTATTCCGCTCAATATATATACAGCTATACTGCAGGCTACTGCAAAATATTGCACACATGACACGATTTATTATTTCAATAATACTTATCTATATATTTTATTGTATTATTATAAAACACAAATCGTTATTAAAACTCCGATTTTCTGTCATTCTGTCAGTGGACGACCATACAGGGCTATGGTCACCTATATAATGTGTATTTCTAATACGACTTATATTGATTTATTTTTTTGTAAATTTAATTTTATTCATTTGAAAATATACCTACTTAATACAACTATGATTTATACTTTGTAATAATTCTGCCTCCCTCACCACAAGAAAAATTTTGGATGCTGTTTTTGTACCGTAAAGAAATGATATTAAATCGATTTTTAATTTTCAAATCTTGCAAGATTTTTACGAGTATTTTAAAACTCTGATAGAATATAATTTCATTGTGGATGGTATTAACTTGTACTTAAAATCTGTCGTATTTTGTTTTTAATTGTTTTTTTTTTTTTTTTTTTTTTTTTTTATTAATTAAGTTAAAAAGGCGAACGATTTAAAATAAGAACTATGCAATTAATGTTATAAACGAATTAATCATCACGGTTACTGCCAGTTGGTATACTTAAAATTGTATTGTGATTAAAAACAAGTATTGTCCATTTTGGAAAACTTGATTTTGTAAAAACCAAAAATGTCTCAATTTCCTGTACCTAATTATTTGTGTCGATGAAAGAAGTAAAAGTACATATATATATATATATATACCTACTCGTCCAATTGTTATATTATCCGAGCACAGTTTTATTTTTGATTTTTTGGACTTTATATAAGATTATGTAGTAAATTTCTTAGATTATAGTAGTCACAGGAAAATAATACACTTTTAACTGCTTATACGTGTTTCAACCACTTTAGTATGTTTTCATTTTCAGCGTGAACCAAAAAATAGACGACAACATAGTTTTTTAAAATATACGTATACGGCATTAAATCGTATTAGTTTTGAGATTTCGGATTTATACAATACTGTACAACAGTCACTACTTGCAGTGCTCGTGCATATTTTAATAATAATAAGTATTCAAAATTAAATTGATAGTACGATTATTTTTACGAATCTTATTATCTATATACTCGTGTATTGAGCTGTATATAATAATCAGTATATACAGTAGGTATATGGTGTATACCATATCATATTTCTCGGATTCGATAACTTAACCCTGATAATAATTAACAATATTATGCCAAGGGTAAACATTTTAAATCAATACAAATTATATATTATATATATCTTTAAATTATCTATTTGTACAATTCATTCGGAGTTGAGCGTATATTATCTAAATAAATAAAAATATGCATATTATGTAAACAGATTCATATAGATATTCTCATATTATAAAATAATATAATATAATAAATATTTTACTGTTTTAACTTTTAATACTATTTATGAGATCATTTTGTCGTTAATGTTTGTTAAATGAATTTCAAATGAATGTATGGTTAATTGATAACATTAAGATTTTTTTCTTTTAACTATTGTTTTTTATCATTGCCTATAAATATGATGGGTATCATTTATCAATATCTCACACAGAGTATTGAAAACATTTTAAAATTTTATAAAAATAAAATAAAGATAAGATTTTCACAACACTTAAAGATGTCATCGGAAATATTTTACTCGAAATATTGTTATATTATTTTGAAAACGTTTGAACTTAAATTAATTAATTACTCCTAAATGTACTTGAAATAAAAGTGTTATGTATATAAAATTCTATGTTTGTATTCTAAAAAATATGTTGCAAATATTTGTACTCAATATACTTAAACATAAATAAACAAAATAAATCATAGCGTCTAAAATATGTGTATATAGGTAAACATAATATTTTGAATTGATTCTAATTATTTAGGTTAAATATACCCAAAATGTGATTAGAATGCCATATGAAACCGTGGCCAATTAGGCAAAATGTATGATAAACGTTCTGAGAGTATCTATAGTATATGCTTAAATCTAAGTTTCAAAGAAGAATTATTTGCAACATGTGTGATGTGTCCAGTGTTGGTAAAAATACATTTAAAAAGTATTTGAGATCAAATACAGATACGATTTTTTAATGAATTAAAATACTTTGAAAAAACATTTTTAATACGAATGCAGATACATTTTAAAAGCATTTAAGTATTTTTAGATAGTAATAACTATCTTACAAGTTATACAATTTATTAAAATATGAATAATATATTATAGTAAATTGTTAGGTACAAAAATAAACTTCTTAACCCCCAGCCCTTCACTAATACCGTTCATTACTAACAGACCCCTTCAAATGATGCCTAACTTGTTATTTTCAAGTTTTTTACAAAGTAAGTTTACGGCGATAAATAATGTATAGTAACTTAATTTTCATAATTGAATACTAACATAAGTAAATAATTATAATAGTAAATTAAAATTATTAAAAAAATATGCCGATAATATATATATATATATGTATATTAAAAGTATTAAAACCAACGTGTTAAATTTTTTTGGAATTTTTAAACTTCAATGTATAAGTGTTTACAATTATTAATAAATACATATTTTCTAGTAAAATAGTTGTATTTGAAATATTTTATAAATAGTCCAACAATTTATTTACCTACAACAATGAAATATCTTTCAACAATGCCTTAGAATATTTCATGGTTAGGCATTTTTCAACTGTATAATTATAAAAATAAGTATCTATAGGTACCTATTTTTTTGTGCGGAATATGCAAATATAGTGAGTTAAAACTACTTGAAAAGCATTTGGATTTCAAATACAAATATTTTTAATCGAACACTTTACAACACCCTCATGATCTACTGGCTATATGATTTATTCTGTTATTATACAATGCTAAATCGGAGTGACTATAATCTTACTGATCTTTTATTTTATTTAAGATTTAGAGCTATTAATATAATTATGTTTATTATTTTTAATTACATTTTTTTTATTTCTCATTTCTCTGGAAACAATTTTTCGGGTAGAAAGAGGAGTTGAGTATAGGAGTTTTGGAGCAAATAAGAATTTAAATAGCTTAAATAAACTGTGTTTAAAAAAAATCAATATTTCCCTAAATATATAAACATTATGGTTTACAAATGACCTTAAACTGCTCGTGTTTGAAAAATTTATTGCTCATGCTTAATTTAAATCTACTTCTGACCCAAATGACTATCGGGATTTTGCTTCGCTCCGTGTCAAGTATAAATGCGAATCTGAAAAATGTTGTCAAAATTTTATTAAACACATTGAATTAGGGTTATGCAGTAATCCTAAGTCCTTCTGGAAGTTCGTCCGAAATACAAGGTCTGGTTGTGGTATCCCTAACATTGTTTCTTTAGGCTATACAAGTGTCACTGATGGTAGTATTGACGTTGCAAATTTATTCTTTGAATTTTTCGCCTCTGTTTATACTACTACTACCACTGTATCTACCCCTTCTCCTACATCTTCATGTTTATGATATGATCTCCCCAGTAATTGCTATTTTTCTGTTAACGATGTTCAGCTTAGTCTTTCTAAATCGCGTGGTGTGTCTGCTATTGGTTCTGATGGATTTTCAGGTGACTTCTTCTTTAATTAAAAATCTTTCCTTGCATATCCACTATGGCTCTTTTTAAACGACCTCTAGACAAAAATACTTATCTTTATTTATTCAAATTGTATTCTATTACTCCAATTTTAAAGAAAGGTGATATTTCAATTGTCATTAGTTATAAACCTATTTCCATTATATCTCATTTTGCTAAATAGTTTCAATTCGTTGTTCTACGTGATATTCATTCTAAAGTTAATTGTTTTCTTATTGATGAATAGCATGGATTCCAATCATCATGATCATCTATCACTTATAACCTTATTCTAAATAATTATATATACAACACATTTGATTATCATGCTCAGATGGATGTTATTTATACCGATTTTTCGAAAGCTTTCGTGTTGACCAGTTCACTCGTTTAAATGTTTTGGACTTATCAATGAGAAAATATTTTATCAAGATACATGGTCTCAAATCGACCATATATGATGTACCATCTGGAATACCTCAAGGAGGACATCCCTCTCCTTTTATCTTTGCAGTTTTGGTCAATGGTGTCAAGTCTCATCTTAATCAAAGTAAAATTTTAATTGTCACCAATGATATGAAACTTTTTTCAGCCATTAGTTCTCTATCTACTTGTATCTCTCTCCAAAATGATCTTAATTCATTAGTTTCTTGGGCTAATGGACTCAGGATACTATCTTTAAATATTGACAAATGCCGCTATATGTCTTATTATAGAACTAAAAATAAAATTACTATTCTTTATCTTACCATTGATATTATTTTCCAATCAATAGATGAGTCCATATTTGATTTGGGCTTCATTTATAGTAATAACTTGTGTCCTCGATTACATTTAAGTTCAATTTGTAATAAAACTTTTAAAATGCTGGGCTCTATCAGAAGAATTGGTGCTAAATTTCATTTCTCCTCTTGTATCAAGGTACTGTATTGCTCATTAGTTCGCTTTATTCTAGAATACGGATCAGTAATGTGGTCAATTGAAGAGAGTACAACGGAAGTTTTTCACATTTGCTGAGTTTATGCTCCAAATTAACTGCTCTGATCATGATAATACTCCTGTTATGAGTTCCTTAAGTCTAAGGTCCCTGTCTGATCCGTAGGGTTCGGACAAATTTACGCTTTTTGCGAAACCTGATTAATGATAATATTGATACTTCTCACTTTCTTTCCGGGATCGATTTTTGTGTTCCTTCTCACTCGACTTATAATACTGATTCTTTTTACGTTCCCAAGTATAATATCAAATATACGGGATTCCAATTAATTTCCGAATAATATTTTGTTATATTTTTTTTTATTTCCAATCATTTAACACACTGAAATAATGATCATTGATTGTGTAATAGGTATATGGGAAAATACTGTACTAGAGATAAAATGTTTAAAATAAGCGAAAATAAAAGACAATAAATTATACTATAGTGGGTGTAGACATAACATTCGACATAATATTATTAGGTAGGTATAGTTACTATTTTCGATTGTTCAACAGATTTATATAGGTACTACAAATGCGAGATTAATGAAAACATTATAATCTATATAATTGGATAATAATTTGTATTGCCATAACTTATTGGACATACCATAACAATTAATATTATAGAATATCACACACATTATATTATAAATGGACAGAACAAAATTGATTTATTTAATAATATAATATTATATAGTGTACTCGTATATATGGCATTATAATATGATGAAAATCAAACACAAACGTTGCCAACATTACAAAACCAAAAATTTACAAGCCAATAATTTCGAACAGACGCTATATTGCGAGATATTATAGATTTAATAATAAAATTAAAATTCCAAACTATTTTTTTTACCAATTTAAATAGTTTATATGTTTAAAATACGTGTAGTATTGTGGTGTAAGTTCAAGAATTAAGAAAATAACGATATGAATAAAATAACAATTAATTTACCAATATATACTGAAATATATGTAAGCTAACAAATTAGTAAGTACCTAATTATTATAGTTTATGTACCTACATTACCTAAATTATTATTAATTAATATAAATATAAATTAATATTAATTTAGGTATTTATTAAAATACCTAAATTATTTTTGTTTGTAGGATCGAAAAATCTATTTATTTATATATTTTTATTTTTCTGCAAGCAACTTTTCGGCTAGAAGGAGTAGAGTAGGAGTTCTGGGGACAATGGATATTTCGATGGCAAATTCGTTTTGGTCGATACTTTTAAGAGATAATATTATGATTTTCTAAGTATTTTCTTTAATAGAATGTCACACGCCCATTTTTTAATGGGTTATTTTTATGAAAATTGAAAAAAAATTGAAATCCAACAGATTAAAAATATTTAAAAATATTTTTAAAGTAATTTAAAAATAGCCTTGTATCAATACTATTTTTAATTATCGTATTATCACGATATTTGTTTTAAAATATGTTTACGCATTTTTCATTTCTATCAACTTGAGAATATTGTAGAAAGATGAAATAAAAAATAAATTATCTAAAATCTAGTGGATCTGATTTTTGAAAATAATATGATATAAAAAAAAAAATCACTAGATAATATTTTTAACTAAAATTTCTTTTTTGTTTCGTATTTTTGACATGTTTGTAAGTTGATAAAAATAAAAAATGCTGAAAATTGAAAATTGAAAAATTATTATCAGTGAGGTATCCTGTTAGTAGGACTCCATATCATCCATTATTTTTAAGGGATTCTGTGTAGGCAATTTTTAAGAAGCTTTTGAGTAATAAAAATAAACAATTAAAAAATATTAAAATATATTTTAAAAATAATCTAAAAACTGTACCTTTTTTTATTGTTATGTAATCACGATATTTGTTCAAAAACTAATTATGATTTTAATAGTCATTGAAACGAATTTTTTTTTTTTAATTGGCTATTAAATTTCAAATATTAATAATTATTCAAAAACAATACTAAATATGATTGCACTTAAATTCCGTTTAAAATCGTTTATACAGAAAGATAAAATATTTCTTTCTATAAAAAGATTAACTGAGGACCGAAAGGACGATGAATCAACTTTCATCGGCTTTATCTAAAGAGCTTTTTAAATTTATATTGTCGATACAATAAGTAGGTATATTTAAAATTACCACATTTAATTAGAATATATAATTTGTACTTTATTCTTTATTCCATTTAAATTTAATATCTATAATAAAATTTTAATACGTATTTGGTATAATTTATAACTGATATAGCTGAATATTATACAACAAGTATATATATTTAGTTTTAACCTAACTATTTACAAAACTTTATACTTTATATCATCCGAAATATTAATGTAATTAAATTCTACATAATATATTTATAAAATATATATTATGGTACATGGCAAGTATTTAGTTATGTAAATTATGTGTACATTGCGTATAAATAAATTAAAACTAGTCTATTATATGTAAATTAGGTAATCTATTTAAAACGTTTATAATCGTATTACATTTTACAAAATGCAAATAAACTGCTTATCCTAATATTTGTAAATTTGAATGATTATTATAAATGTATATTGTTATACAAATTTTGTTCCTTCCATTCATAAATAATTATTAAAATAATTATAATCAAAAATAATTATTACCTGGTGCTTACTTAAATACGTAATCTGTGTGACGTCTTATTCGTTTAGATTTTTAAACTTTGTTTAAGATCGTAAAGGACTAAATTAAATGTAAAAAACGGAAAGTCGTTATAATGAGAGAACGTTGAGATAAAAAAAAAAAACACAGATTTTACATTTTTATTTTAGTTTATAAAAACCACAATTATATACTTTTACAAATAACAATAACATTTTACAAGCTTTAAAAATAATCAAATTGCCTATAAGTATAAAGTGCCTATACTAGGTAATTTCATACATGTATATATATATATATACCAGATAACTATATTATATACATTATACAAACACGCACGTTTTATACAGTTTAAGAAAATTGAAATTTTACAAATAATGTAACGTCACAAATTTTCTGATATTTCGATGATGTACGATTTTTATTTCACCACTTATAATATAAAAGTCCATGAAAGTGTATAGTTTTCAAATATTAGTCTAGTATAATAATATTATTTAAAAAAATGTGATCCATTAGAGAATGAAACACAAAGTCTATTATAAGATATAATTTGCCACTACATATACTTTTGAATGTTAAAATTCTAGTAAATCGAGTGTATTTGTAATATATTTTTATCGAATTTTACAGCATAATATTGTTTTATTTTCACCGTATAATGATATACGTATAAGTGAATTCCGCTTAATGTGATCACTGGTTTATAGCATCAACTGTTTAACGGAATCAAAAATGAAAATCTCATACCAAATCTTATGTTACTAATGTTAAATCAACCTTTTATTAGAATCACCAAGTACCGGATAATTAAATCACTTTTATGAACATTAAACAAAATTAAACAAAAAGAAGCCGCATTACCTCTGAAAATTCCACAGCTTACGTTAAACAAAATTTTAAAAAATCGTAAGGAAATTGTTGAACATGGAAAACAACGGAAACGAAATGCACAAAATGTCGATGTAGAAGAATCTTTGTTATGATGGTTTCAACAAGCTAGAAATTTAAATGTACTGATCAGTAATTCTATTTTAGAAGAGAAAACTATAAAATTAGCTTTACAATTAGATGTAGACAGTTTTAGTCCAACAATTCGGTGGTTGACTCATTGGAAAAACAGAAACAATATTGTTTTTAAAAAAACATGCAAATTATCAAGCTACAGAAGATTACTTAAAACATTTTATTACATCGTCTAATTATGCACTTAATAACATATATAACGTAGACGAAACCGGTCTGTATTATCCAGCTCTTCCAAATTCTACTTATGATTTTAAAGGGAATACGGTCAATGGATGTAAAAAACAAATGTAAAGACTTACAATTCTATTGACTTATAACATGACAGGTACAAATAAAAAACGTCCTTTAATTATAGGTGAAAGTAAAAATCCACGTTGTTTTCGGGCCGTTTAAACATTTCCCATCGATTATTACACTAAATCAAATACTTGGATGACTAGTCTAGTTTTTACTGAATTTTTGCAAAAATGGGATAGAGGAATTATAATACCAAGACGTATTTTACTACTTCTTGATAACTATAAGGAATATCCAAAATTGAATTTACAAAACATCGATTTAAAATTGTTACTGCCAAACACTATGGTCACTCATACAGCCTTTTGACCAGGGAATCATAAAAACAATGATAACTTACTATCGAAAAGCAAAATGGAATTTTATTTTTGAAACAACAGATGTATGTGAAATTCCTGCATCACAAATAGCTGGTAAAATAACCGTGCTAGAAGCTATACATATGGTGGTTAATTCTTAGAATAAAATGACTTCTAAATGCATTATAAATTGTTTTTGAAAAGCCGGGTTTCATAAATCGAGTCCGACGAAGAAAAATTGCAGAAGCTAGAATCCTTAGACACAAACTTTGAAAATTGGATTTTAATTGATCAAGATTTACCTACTTTTGGAGCATCGTCTGAAAAAGAAATATCTGATTCGCGAAAAAAATATTGATAATGATGACGACGACGACAACGTGGAGACCAATGTGGAAATCACTCGAAAAAAAAAAAACGAAAATTGTTTTGAAAAAGTTAAAAAGATCTGTTCACTAATACGGCGATAACGAAACTTTTCAGTTTGAAAAGTTACAGGTACAACGTACCATACATTATTATGTTTTAAATAATTAAAAATTATACGTATATTAATTGAGTAAGGATTTCAATTTCAGGCTATTAACATGAAAACGAAATTAGCAGATTCTCAGTAGTTCAATCAAATTCAAATAGTTTCTTTAGTTTATTTTAAATGTATTGATTTTATTTTAATTTCATTTTAAGCGTCCGTATAAATATAGAAGCATTAAAAAAAATATATATATATATATTTTATGGAATCGACCGGTTAATAGAATCAAAATAACATGAACCAATGTGATCACATCAAGCTAAACTCGCCGTATTTTAATTTTATACCCGCCCACATAAATCGCCATTATCGCAGTAAAGGCTGTTCAGTTAATAAATGTTTTGGCGTTTATACACGCGCCGCATTAATTATTTATATCTTTGACGGAATTCTTTCACATAAGAAAGTAAACGTATTAAATATGCAATGATCCATTTCCTTTTATGTGTGCATTGATTATAAACCATAACTCATAATATTGTAAAAAAAAAAAAAAAAAAACTGAAACATTGCATAATATACAATAACTATGACATCTTACGTCGAGAATCGCGAGTACATAGTACATAATACATAGTACATAATGTTTTCTAATTAAATTCTACCACCATTTCTACCATTAAATTCTAATGGTAATTCCGTGCAAATTCAGCTATTTCACGTTAGTTAACTTCACGTTGGGTTAGCTAACTTTTTTTGTAGTTATACTTCTTTACGGAAAGTATACATGCAAGATAACAATAAACGTTAAATCGCTTTTTACCCCGGTGGAATTTTCGACGTACAAAATATTTGACATTGCAAAAGCGCTGGAACCACCCTGTTTATAGCAGTATACACCGGCGTTTTTCAATAAACTTAGAAAAAAATGAATTAAAAATGTTAAATTAAACAAGGCCGTACTATAATTTTCGACACGAACGTGGTTATTGAAATATAATATCGTATGCCGCGGTCCCGTATTGGCAGTGGTCAGCGGTATAGGTTAAGAGGACGATATACCGTCCATTTTTAAGGGGTTCTGTATAGGCAATTTATTAGAAAATTGTTTGAATAATGAAAAAATATTAAAATACATTTTAAAAGTAATCTAAAAATAGTCCTATATCCGTATCGATTTTTTTCGTTGTGCAATCACGATATATTTGTTCAAAAGCTACTTATTGTGGTTTTCTGAACACAGTTTAATCAAAAATTATCATAAAAGATAAATAATTACACCGAATAAAATGTAAAACCTTAAACTAAGACCGAGCATAGAGTTTTCGTTCAATAAATATGTATAAACATTTAAAGTTTGTGCTTGAAAAATTTTAAATTTTCTTATTTTCAAGTTTAAAAATTATTATATACTAAAAAAACCTCTATGTACGTCCATAGTAAATATTTTCGTCTATTATATTCTGTTTAAATGTTTAATCTACGATAACTTAAGAAAGAAGTTGAATTTGAAAAGCGCAAACGTATTTTAATGCCGTTAAAGTGCATGTATAGCTTCCTCTTAATAATATATTACTTACTCTGCGGGGACAAACTATGTATGTATGGGTTCCGTAGGAAAAAATCTAAATATTGAAATGAGTCGTCGCTTACGGAGAAAAACAAATATTGATATTCTATTTTAAAAGTTTAAATTGGATAATCAAATTCAAAAACTTACTATAAACATAACGAAATAAGAACATAATATTATAATATTATAAGATACACCACTCGAGTTTTTTTTGTACAATATAAAAGTATATAATTCATCCAAAACCCGTTTAGATATTTACACGTAAAAACTAATTGTAAATACTTACTGGCTCATAAGTTTTTTTTTTTTTTAATATACTATTATTATTAGATCAAGCAATTAAATCCGGAAACTTCATACACAAATTAATATATATCTCCATAGTATTTCCCTTTAGATTATATAAACTTACTAATGTTATATTAATTGTATTATTTTAGTTCTTTAAATCTGCACTGAAAGTCTTGTTTTATCATCCATTTCCGGTATCTTCTGGGATATTTTTGAGTACAATTTTAAAGCTTCAAGAAAAAAAGATTCGGGTGTAGTGGATTTTAGGACATAAGGCGGGGGAGTAATTAGCCATAATTATTTGTTTTTCAGTCAAAAACTATTAAAATTTTTGATTACACGTTACTATCGTTAGCATTCTCCGTATCATTTCCACCCAATAATAATGTCAATATTTTGCTCTAAACCTTGTAGCATGGTTTTTTGTCCATTTCAAACATGTGTGTCTTTGAACAACCGTGTCTTTGAAAATTGCGCACAATTTCTTCGTAATTTGTTCATATTTTTGACGGTTTTTTTATTTACCTACTGATCGTCGATAGAATAATCGAAAATGGAATCATTTTTTTAACAACTAATTTACCTTGAATGGAATCATAGGAGCATAAGAGCATATACAAATATATTGATATTATCGTTGCAATAAAAGCCGTTATAAATTATTATTTTATCCTCCGGATTTCTAAAGGCCGGATAACAAGCTGGAAACCCTCGGCGCATAATTTACGCACGGAAGCAGCATTTGTTCAAATTAATTATATACGAACAAAACAAATATTTCCTATTATTCTTACACGTTTTTCGTACCAACATTATATTATATTGTACAACGTTTGAATAAGTATAATACCTGTATTATGCATGTAAAAACATTTTCGATAAAATTGCAAGTATTATAAATGGGTATAATATATAACGCGATTTTCGTTGATTTTACACTTGAAAACGAGATAAAATTTTAATTATAAAGAATGGAAAAGAGGAAAGAGCGTAGCTGAATTCTCGTACTTATAATATGTAAGCGAAATTTATGGATAGGACTAAGCCCCCAAAATTAATTACAGACTTTAAAAAAACGAAATGTAATCTATTAATTTCAACTATGCCAAAAATTATTTCACAAGATACAATAATACCAAAGAAAAAAAATAAATCAACCATTCACTCCAATATACCTATGTATACACCTATACATATACATAAGCACCAAATTGGCAAACAAGAAGTAATAATATGCGCATCTGTCACATATATAACGTTATTATCACAAAAAATTAGAAATTTATATTGACAAGATTCATTTCCAGTAGTGAAAATGTGCAAAAAAGTATTATAATGTAGTAATTAAAATTGAATACAATAAAAACTAAAAACGATAGTTATGTAATACATGCGATTTTCAGTCATGAATATGAAATTAGGGTTCAAAATTTAATTTCCTAAAAAGATATAATGTATTTTTGAACTATGTATTGCCCTAAAAATATATACTTTAAATCATTTTTATGTCGAAAATAATAAAATAAATTCCAAATATAAAAAGTATTTATAATCTAAAAATATTGAAAAAACCTATAGAATATATTTATAATTGCATTACATATCTAATAATATATTATTATATAAATACTTAACAATATAAGGGGATTTTTACAATTAAAAATAAAAATATTAAATACAATGAGCAATGAGCAAATAGGTATAGTTGGAATAGTTTAGAAATGTATTCAACGTTATTCAAAAAGTAATAATTTTCTATAATATGTATCAACAATTGATAATTTATTATATTTTATGTAAATCTAAAATCATACCCATTTATATAATTTTATAAATTGACAATTTTAATTAATAATATAAATGTAATGAAAACAAAAAAAATTTATCAATGCATTTATAAATGTGTTTCAGTTGCATAAAAACATCATAAAGAAATTTTTTTGAGGTTTTCCTAAAATTTTTAAATTTTTAATTCTAGTTGAAGCAAGGAATGTATTGATTTTTAGATGATGTGTTGCTTTTATATCTGTATGCATTTTTTCGTATAGAAGGAGACGAGTAAAAGTTTTAAAGTAAATAGCTTTTTTTATAGTAAATTTATTTTGGATGGTAATTTCCAGAGGTCATTTTTTGATTTTCCCTATAGTTTTCTTTACGCGTAAAAAAGCACTACCTTTTATAAAGAAAATATTTTTAAACAGAAAAATAACGAATAATGTTACCAAATATATTACTAAAAAATTTAATGATATCATGCAATAAAAAATAATAATAGTCTGATAGTCATACTATTCATAACGCAATGATTTATCAGTACTTTCAAATTTAATAAATACAATTAATAGATAATTATACCCAAGTTCTTCTTTATTGGAGACGTAAAAATATAATAGAACTTAACTTAATAGGTGGAATATTAAAAATAATTATTATTATATAGTGATGAGAAATTATCAATTAACACTTCGAATTGTTAATTTTCAAATGTTATTATAAATATTTCAAAATAGTCAAAAGTTTTTGAAAATTACATCATGTTATTATATATAGTTCTATAATTAATATTTAGTGAAAATTGTATACTTCTGTTATTATTATTTTTCAATTTATAATAATTGTCTATTATTTTCATTAATTTTTTTCCTTTATACGAATAGAAAAACTACTGAGAAAATTATTAAATGATCTCTTTAACGTAGTGACTAGAGGAAATTTGCTTTCAGAAAGCTTTTTACCCGAAAATCCCTTCTTGACTCCTACCCCAAAATGAAGATTCGCTGTATATATCTGCATAAAGTATGTAAAAATACATCATTGTAAAACGTATACACTCCTTATTTTACTCAGAAACAAAGAAAGAACATATTTGAATTATATAGTGACTATATCATCTATAACTAATTTTACTGTAATAATTATTTGAAATCTATTTCGTTAACATAAAAGAAACCCTTGGACATTTTCAAAATACCATTAATGTCAATTTTGGTAAAAAGGGAGTTTTTATCAATTCCATTTCAGTTGTAATTTACCTAAGTATGTAACTACTTTATAAAATAAACAATAGTATTATTATAATTTTTTAAATAATTATACCATAACTTTGAAAAACAAAATTAATTACTTATTACTTCTAAGATATTTTATTATAATAATCAAAGTTAAAATTAAGTTTTGGGGGGATTAATAATCTAGACTTTGAATAATTTTATTAGTTTAAAAGTTACGAAGACTTTGGGAAAAAATACACAATTACCTATATATTTTTATAATTAATATTAATAATTTAATTTAAAATCTATTTGCATACTATGAATATGTATATATTTTTACTAATTCAATAAAATAATTGTTAAAGGTTGACCTGTTACATGTCTATACGTTATATAGGTATTTATTATCTTTGTATTTCAAAATTATCATTTACCTCGACGTTTCTCGACACTTATCCTGAGTGGATAGAGGTGTTAACTGTCATCAACAAAATAACTATTTTAGTGTATTAATATAGTTGGTATAATACAATACAACCCGTACAAAATATTTGTTTGATTGATAACTCATTTCAGAAATAAAAAATGTATAAAAAAGTTATTTCTATAAATTATTAATATATTGGGTTGTCAACATAATTTAACACCTATATTAAATTAAATGTATTCAATGTTTCTGTATTCACTGATTACAATAACGACTTTATCAGTTAATTTTATATTTATGTTAAAACTGATAATTCAGAGAAATTATTCAAATTGATAAAAAAAAAATCGATTTAATATAAGAACAAGTAAAAAGTTTCACCCAAAGTGAAGGTTTTATGGAAAATATAATAAACGCCACTCTAAAATTACCAATGTCATTTTGAAATATATAATAGATAATACTAATGAATTTTCTACCGAGAGCTCTCATTGTTCTTAAAATAAAAAATTGATAACCTAAATAGAAAATATCAATCCCCCCCTTTTAAGTACTAATATTGTGTAAGAATTAAGGTAAATATTAAATAATGCAAAATAGATGAAAAAATCGATATTATTTTCGTGTAAAATTAAGTTGCTAAAATATGTTTTTTTGTACCAAATTTAATTTATAATTCGGCGAACTAGTGGCGCTGAAGTAGATTTTGTCAACCGGTTCAACTATCTAAAATAACATACATACCTACCCATCTCCCAAAAACTTTCTATAACTTCACTTTGAAAAGAGTCATTAGTATAAATTTCCCCAAACATAAGAGATATTCACTTTAAAAACAATAAATAAGTGAGTTTTACGTAGCCGCAAAGTTTTTTGCTTTTACTAAAAAAAAGTCTTTAAAAAAAAAATTAATATATTGATACTTATTTTTTATTTTATTGAACAATACAAACTAAATTATTTAAATTTAACAACACTTGAGAAACAAAATTTTATCCTATCTTATGATTTAAATTGTACAACAGTTAATAATATATATATAATAAAAATAACATATATAAATACAGATCGATTTTTATGCAATTGATTTTTCTGCAACTACATTAATTGCAATAAATCGTACATTTTTAAAATTATAATTTATTAATCTAATTATTGTTTTTAATTTCTATATACAAGGTAACGATTATTTCATTTATTGCAGTAGGAGGTGAATGTTCTATATCAGTTGATAGGAATTTTTGATTGGAATTTTTTTTTTAGGCAGAGTTATTTAATGTAGTTAACTTAATTAGTTATTGTTTATAATTAATTCATAGTGATAGTACAATCGCCACAAACAAACAAAATATTATACCACGTGACTATTGAATATATAATATACTAGCTGAATTACCCGGCTTCGCCCATGAAAAGTATTCATTCATTCATTCGTTTGATAACATCGGCAACGCTGTGTTACAAAGCGTTCATAACATATGATGGTAGTTCACAGTTTAAATGGCATGTAATCAACAAAAATATTTTAAAAAAAGTTTGTTCAGTACCACTTACCGGACATGGTTCAAACTACTCTCTAGACCTTTCTGTTATCTCTTACAACAATCTGTGAAATGTTCGTCAAAATAAAAAGTCATTCAGAAGTTACAGGAGCGCAGAAGCCAGCAGTGCACCATAGACTGTACGGGCGCCCCGGCAACATTTCTATAAATTAAGTGTGTGTATTGGTTTAAACAAACATATTATTATCAATAATAATAAATGGCCCGTCGCACATTACGAATTGATAGTGAACGTGATAATTAATCCACTTAAACGCAACATTTTTTCTGGTTTGCACATCTAAAGTATTAGAGAAACCACTATTCCGAATTTCAAGTTCTTATTTTTAATGAAATAAATTATACTAATATAATATTAATTATTATAATAAAACTAAGAGTGTATAGATGGGTGTCAACGGCGTGCATTTTATCGATAAATTTATCGATAATAGGAGTATTGTATAATAAGAATATTGGTGTACGTGCGATTCGTGAGATTATTTTTATCGATAAACTTCTCGGAACAATTCTTATCTACACGACTGACAAAACGGATAGGTTGCAGGACAAGCGTCTAGAGACAGAGAACCCGAATGGCTGGAAAATTGCCGACTACGATATCACATATTCCTTATTATTCTTTATCACTAAATAAAAATGTTAAGGATATTATAGATATTAGTTATCACCGTAGATTTTATACCTGATATCTCCATTACAGAAATATAAGTAAATTGTTTTTCATATATAAATTCTGTGAATTATTCTTATAATTAATAATTATACAAAGAACAATATTCAAAAACAAATCTAATAGAGAAAATGAAAAAATGTTGTAACTTTCAATTGTACTCATGTACCATATTAATATACACATACACCAAATTAATACCTATGCATGTTTTTATTTGTTTTGTAATATACCCAAACTAGTGATGTTACGAACTGTTCGAAAATCGAACTCAAAATTGGAAATATTCGAACCGAACTAAACACAAAATAGTTCAGTTCAAATATCGAACCTAGGAAAAAAAATTTGAAACTAATTTGTCGA
>JAIPRL010004322.1:0-39249 GCA_025469235.1 Pemphigus obesinymphae
CCTCGTTTAGGGGGCAGGTCAGTGCGGTATGTGTGGAAATTTGGTATTTTTAATTTAGCTGTGGGGGCTAGTCGGGTTTCGCTTAATAGGATTATGTCTATGTTGTGTTTGGAGATGAAGTATTTAAATTCGTTAATTTTATGGGTGATCCCGTTAGCATTCCAGTAACGATTTTTAGGTTATTCATTGAGAGTGGAAAGGATTTGCAAGAAGGAATTTATTATATTTGCGATTAGGATTTTTGGGTCGTTAGAGGACGTATTAGCTCCTAATAGCTCGGTAAGTAATTTGATAATTTGCTGAATATTAATTTTAGGGTTAGTAGATTCGTTTTTGGTGGCACGGGCGTAGGTCATTTTGTTAGTTTCTTTGGTTGGGTTTTGTTGGGGTATCTGGTTATTTATTGTAGGGGATCGGTTTGTAATTGGAATTGGTCGGGTTTTTGTGGTAGTTGTATTAACAAGCTTAACGTAGGAGGCGCACCCCCTGTAGTTGGCAGTGTGTGCCTCTCCGCAATTGCAGCAGGTGGGTTGTTGTTCTAGGGTTTTAGTGCATTCGCTAGTAGGATGAGGACCTGCGCATTTCACGCACCTAGGGGGGTGACCACAGTTGTGGGAGCCGTGCCCGAAACGCTGGCAACCGAAGCATTGGGCCGGGCCTATTTTTTTGAATGCTTCGACTCGGATTTTCACATAGAAGAGGCTTTTGAGGTCAAAGATATCTTTTGAGTTAGTAGTATGATTTAGGATAATCATACATATTGGCATTGGTTTTTCTGCTGGGCCGAATCTTTTAACGAGTTTTACGTTGAAATTAGAGCATTCAAGCTCAGACTTTAGCTCGTCTTCGGATATGTCTACGGGGACGCCTTTCAGAACTACATTAATGGTACTATGGAGTTTGTAGGTGTAAAAATCTACCTTGTGGTCGGAAAGCGAGCGTTGAAGAATTTTAAACTGATTTACACTGGAGGAGTTAATGTGGACGTTACCGCCCGCGGAAATCTTGGCCGAAATTTTAGCCGGTTCGTTATCTGGGTTTCGGTAGATTGCTTGGGCAGCTTTGCGCCATGCGGAATGAGCTAAAATGATGGGTGGGATACGAATTTTTGGGGTAGTAGGAATGTCAGGATTAGAAGACGCAGGTTTCTGTTGGTTAACTTGAGTTTGTTGTCGGTTGACTTGAGTTTGTTGTTGGTTGACCTCAGTTTGTTGTTGGTTGACTTGAGTTTGTTTAGTTGGTGTTGAGCGAACGGAGGTTGATTTATTTGAATTGTCGGATACTGAACTAGAGGAGTCGATATCAGACCAGCTGTTAGGAATTTCGTCGTCAGAAGTATCAGGCCATGAAGAAGGGGATTTAGGTGCGGCGCGTTGTGGACCCTTTCTATTTGGTGGAAGATCGGGAGGGGTGGTCCCCTTCTTTTTGCTCATTTTTGCGGGAGGTGGTAGAGGTGTTGAACAATTGCGTTTTTGGCCTTCCATGGTTTGCAAAGTGGGTGAATTAAGATTGGCGGGGGGAGCGTTGTGGGAACGTCTAGCAAGTCCGACCGAGTGGGACTCGCAACGACGGGCGCAGAATACTCACGAACGGCCAGGGGCAGGCTGTGTAAAATCTTGCTGCTTGAGGTGACGATGCTGGGCAGCGTGATACTGGATATCCTCCGCAGTCACGTTAGCAGCCGCGAGCTAAATCTACAGCTACGCGCGATACGGTTGGTTGATAGCTGTGTTCAAGAAGACAGCGTACGGGCTCTACAATGATAATTGCCAAGCAACGTACGTGTGCACTGGACAGCAGCTGAAGACGGAAAGGTGTATGATCCGTGTTTTTTTTTTTTTTTTTTTTTTGGTTTGTAGTTACACCTGTACCAGGCTGTTGCCTCTTGCAGGGAGTTTGAAGTGGTGCTTGAGTGTTTTTGATTGTTTGCTTATATTCTGTCTTGATTGTTGGTGTTTAACTGCTCAGAGGTCTGAGCTTGAAGTGCTCTTTGGGAGCAAGTCTGCTTAATATGTCCGATAGGTGGTCGTGTGGTGCGGATCTTATTCTTTCTGTAGTGTTGAGTTTGTCTTTTTGTACTATTTCCTTTATTGTGGGAATTTTTGATGAGTTTCGAATGGCTTGATTGTTGACGAACGGTAGTTGTCCTGTTATTTGCCATAGTGTTGTACTTTGTACTCTTTCCAACTTTTTCCATGATGTTTCGGAGATGTTTGCGGACCATGTCGTAGCTGCGTAGGTTAGTATAGGTCTGATGTATGCTTTGTATATGTAGAGTTTGTTGTTGATCGGGATTGTTGATTTTGGGTTTATGACCGGGTAGAATATGGCTTTAGCTGCTTTAGCTTTATTGGTAGCGTGTTTAACTTGCTTCGAAAATTTTAGGTGTCTGTCGATGTGGATTCCCAGATACTTGATGGAATAAGACCATTCGATATTTTTGTTCTGGAGTTGTATCTTGGGGGTGTCTTGCGTCGATTTGTTTCCGAACATTATAGTCTTGGTTTTAGTTGGATTAATTGTTATTTTCCATGAGTTGTACCAAAGTTCTAGAGTGTGGAGGTGTTTCTGCAGTCTTCTTGCTGCTGCGTTGTTGGTAAGTCCAGATGCATATATTAAAGTGTCGTCTGCAAAAAGTGCGGTCTTGGTCTCTAGGTGTTGAGGCATGTCATTTATGTAAATCGAGAATAGTTGGGGAGACAGGCATGAACCTTGTGGCACTCCTGCCTTGATCAGTTTTTCAGTTGAGGTGCTGTCTGCGATTTTTATGTAGAATTTGCGTTCTGTCAAGAAGGATCTTATTATGTTTGTCAGTTGATGAGGAGTTCCAGTTTTGATCAGCTTGTGTATGAGTCCATCGTGCCAGACCTTGTCAAATGCTTTTTCTATGTCTAGTAAGGCCACCGCTGTTTTGTGCCTTATGTTGTATTTGTTTGTGATGTTGTCAATGACATTTATTAATTGGGTAGTGGTACTATGATTAGCTCTGAAACCGTGTTGTTCGGGTCTTGTTGTGGTCGATAACTTGAGTCGGTCGAGCAGGAGTGATTCGAGTACCTTCGCCATGGTGTTCAGCAATGCTATTGGCCTGTGGTTTGTGGGGTTCAAGGGATCCTTTCCTGGTTTTTGTATCATGATCATAGCAGCTAGTTTCCAGGCTGAGGGAAAGTATTGCGCTCTTGCGCATCCGTTGAATATATTCGTTAATTGAATGATTGTTTTTCTGCCACATTTTTTGAGCGCACTGTTTGTGATTCCGTCCGGACCCGGGGCTTTGTTGTTCGAGAGTTTTCTGATTTTGTTCCATGTTTGCTCTGGTGTAAAGAAGATTGTATTTTCATGTTGTTCCTCGGAGTGATTTTTTATTGTCTTTCTGACTGTTTCTTCTATGTGCTGGTTTTGAGGGTTTGAGGATGGTGTTTTAAATTGTTCTTCCATTGCTGAGGCGAAAATTTCCGCCTTCGCTTTGGAGTCGTAATGGGTCTGGCCTATGTTGTCAGTTAGCGGATGTTCGGATTGTTTTCTCCTCAGGAGCCTGCGATTTAGCGCAAAGAGCTTGGTCCAGCCGTTTTGGCTAGGTTCGACTGAGTTTAGGAAGCTAGTCCAGTTTTCTTCGTTGTGAGCATGCAGGAGGTTCTTTACCCGGCCTGTTTGGCGGTTTAGAGCTGTCTTGGCTGCTGGGTCTCTCGTTCTTTGCCATAGTCTTCTTAGCCTCTTTTTGTGGGTAATTTCCACTTGGATGGCTAAAGGAAGGTCTTTTTTGTTGTCAGTTGGCTGGTAGGTGGTTGTGCAGTTTTCTAAGACTTGTGTGATGGTTTTGGTGAGTTTGTCTATTTCTTCGTCAATTTGCTTCTGATTTTGGAGTTTTGTGTTTATCTGTGTGGAGACCTTGATTACTTCTTCAAATCTTGGCCAGTCTATTACTTTAAGGGGCTTTGGTGGAGAAATTTGGCTTGTCCGTGCTTGTATGTCCAGGAGAATCGGTGTGTGGTCCGATGAGAGTTCGCTTGATAGGTTTTCTAATTGATACTGTAGGCTTCCTGTTTTCATGATGGCTACGTCCAGCACGTCTGGGTTGTGACTACGGTTGTCCGGGTAATGAGTGGGCGTATCTGGTGCCGTAACTGTAGAGTCTGTTCGGCGGCTTATGTATCGCTCCAGCGTGTTTCCAGCTGGGTTGTTTAGTGAACTGTTCCATGATGTGTGTTTGGCATTAAGATCTCCTGCTATGATTGTACTTAGCGGGGAGTCAAGAATTCTTTCTATGTCCGTGGTGTCAAGAGATTTGGGTGGTTTTTTGTATACTGCTGCTATTCGGACCTCCTCGTTTCCCATGCAGACTTGGATGGTGGTGTTTTCGATGGAGCTAGTCTGGATTTCTATTTTATGGTGTAAGAATCTTCTGTGGATAAGGACTGCTGTTCCTCCACCGGGTCTTTCGTGAGGTAATTTGGGTCTGTTAGTAGTGTAGGTGTGAAAATTTGGGAGTTTCAGTGTTTGGTTGTTCGTGAGGTGAGTTTCGTTGAGCAGCAGTATGTCGATCTTCTTCTCGATTGTTAGTTGAAGTAGCTCAAGGCGTTTCCGAGACACGCCTTGGCAGTTCCAGAATAGAATTCGTGTGCTATTCATGGTGGTTGAGAAGTAGGGGTAGGATGGCGAGGATTGTTGCCACTAAGGCCTCTTTGATGTCGGTTTCTCCTAAGGTAATGCTGGTTAAGAGGGTCTGAAGCTTCTCCGCAATTGCGTGGAAGTCAAATGGATTTTTTGGCTTTACAACATCTGAGTATTTTTTATCTTTTTGAGCGACTTGTGTTTTGGTTGTGGTTGTAACTGATGGTAGTTGAGGGTAGTTTGCTTCGGTTGCCTGGGATGGTGGAAGTCTTTGCTGAGTTGGTTTCGTTGTTCGTTTGGCTTCAATTTCCTTAATTATGACTGGGCATTTCTTGTAGTTTGATGTATGGTTGCCATCACAATTTGAACATTTGGGCTCTTCTTCCCTTGTTTTCTGGCATTCGCTGGGTCTATGTGGGCCTGCGCATTTGAGGCATCGTGTTGGGAACCCGCAGTGATGGCTCGAGTGGCCAAGTCTTTGACAGTTGTAGCACTGAGCCGGGGTGTTAGATTTGTATCTCTCGACTGTGACGGCCATGAATAATAGGGAGTTCATGTTGAAGATGCCCTTGTTCTTTGGCGAGTTTTTTAGTGTTACCATATGGATAGGTAGCCTTTTGTCTGGTTTTCCGAATTGTCGAACGTTTACAACTTCGAACCCTTGGTTTATGAGTTCCTCGGAAACTTGGTTTTCAGAGATTTTTGTGAGAAGTCCTTTGATGACTATCTTGAGTGTTTTTTCCTCTGGGAGGCTGAATGTGTGGAAGTCAGTCTTGGTGACCGTTAGGTACTTTTGCACAATCCGAAAGATCCGTGCATCGACGCATTGAATTTTTATTGTGTCTTCGCCGATTGCTTTGCCTAAGAACGTATCGGGAGGGGCTGCCGCTGTTAGTTTACCGGCTACTTTTAGCCAGTCAGTACCGTTGACAATAATTGGTGGTATCTTGATTTTTGGTGCAGTTTCTGTTTCTGCGTGGGGTGCGGAATTGTTTGAGTTGCTGTCTAAGGACATGTCGGAGTCAAATGATTCGTTATCGTTGTCTTCATTTATTGTATTGGCGGTAATATCCGTCTTCTTATATTTGTTCAAGCCCGTTAGGAGCTTTTCGTCTGAATTTATTTTTGGTTTCTTGGTGTTGGTTGGTTTGTCCGGTGTGGTTGTTCTCTTAGTATTTAGCACTTGGTTTGATGCCGACGACTGGGTATCCATTTCCGAAGGCCCAGGGCCCTGGTTGGACTTGGGTAATTTTTTCATACCTAAAACCACTTTCCGAGCGGGGTGTGCTATTTGGCCCTGAAAAGGGCCAGTCGGTGGTTTTAGAAACAATGGGCGACCCGTTGGTCACGACGGTTTTGCTGAGGATGTAATAGTGGGCGCTGTACGTGTGCACTCGGCAACTGCGCGCAACTGTAATTGTGTAATTTTCCGGTGTCAACGCTGGTTTATATGCGATTCCGGTGTCGCATATCGGCTCTCTGGTTGGTTGTCACTAGGTCATTAGTACACACAAAAACAACATATTCCTACCACGTCAAGGTACTGTAATATGCCGTTCTTGCATGTCATACTGACCTCTTCTCTCCAATCGTTGCTGGTATACGGCCGTTGTCATTGTTAACCCCGACACCAACTAGTGTCGAGTTGTCTTTAGTACGGGACTATCCGTCCGTAGACGGATTGCCCCGTTACAATATGAAAGGGAATTTGGTAATAATACGGCGCTGAGCGATACGAATAATCGCCCGACATGCATATGTGGACTGCCGAATAAGTTAACGTGTATTTATTTTGTTCGTGACGCGTGCACATTTCTATATTTCTTTATTATTTATTTAATTTATTATTTTATTATTGTTGTATATTATATTGTTATAACATAGTAGATAAAATTTCAATACCATATTAACCAGAGACTTGAAATAAAACAACTTGGAAAACATGTTTAGTGAAATGAAAGATAGACGCTTAAAATATGATTATAAAACTATACGTTTTATTATTTTGTAATTTTCAATTTTTATAAAACGTATCTATTATTTTTTTGTCTTCCTATATGGAATTGATTTTGGTTTTAAGAAATACCTTTTAAATTAGTACATAATTATTATATTGTATGCTATGTTTTTCAAAAATAAATAATTTTTAATCACCCGCCCACTTTCAAAGCCCACGAGCCGCCACTGCTAAATAATGATCTTAATAAAGACACCAACGGATAACTTAATACTTGTATATTACATTTTAAACAACTTTTAATTGTTTAATTTTAATTTTTCGAATTTTGATTAAAATTGTCTGTATATAATAGTAAACTTTTAACTTAGTTATTAAATTTCCTAAAAGTATATTATTTTATCATGTTATTCAAACCCATTAAAATATAGTGGATGGTAGAATAGAGAAAACCTGAACGGTTTCTATAGTTAATATGAGTAGGTAATAAGTTATAATTCGTCTTAATTTATCTTTTGATAAGTGACCTGTTATTTTAAAATAGCTTCATCCTTTAATTGTAATATAAATTATAATAATAATTTTATTATAATTGAATTATATTTTGTAATTTATATTCATTTAAAAATAAAATAGGATAAATTTACATGAAAATGACTTGTTATCTGAATATGATAAGATGATAAACATTACTTTTAGTAGAGTTAAAAAAGGTCATCTACCGACATAAAAAATAATCAGTATACATATTCTGATTAATTAAAATCGTCAAAATAAAAATTTTTATGAATTTTTTTATATTTTATCGTAATTTATTATTAAGTAAATTATTTAAAAAAAAAAAAAAAAAAAAAAAAAAATCATATATTACTACGGAAATTAAAAAACAATTACCCACTCTGTATTTTATATGGGTAATACTAGCAATGTTTTTTAAATTTTTTAAATTTATTAATTTTATTGTATAATCTGAAAAATAGGTTATTAAATTATATAGGTACTATGAAAATTGTTTAGTAACTGTAAGTACACAATATTTACCAAATGATTTAAATTAAATTTTCTATTGTTACATATTTATTTACTGCCTTTTAGACGTAAACCATGAGAAATGCACATTATCTTGACGGAGATATAAAAATTTAAAACAAATATTTTACAGAATATTATAATATTGTTGTTTTATAGTATTATATATATACAAGTATATTATATTGAAAGCCGATTAATCAATGTAATGTCGCAGCCCTTTATAGTTATACATCTATTTTATGTTATATAGTTTTACCTATGTATATTATAATATACTCATACGTGTAGGTATATTTAGAAAATGTTTCATAAATTGTTATATTGCATGCTGCACTGATATATTAATGTAGGTCATTATTCATGTTCCATGCGGAATTTTCGGTTGTCACGATTTCTTCATCAGATTTCAACTTAAATCAATAAAAATTTAAAATTAGTAAAATATAAAGATTTATCTAGTTAGCAATTGATCAGTTATTGAAATATTTTGTTTACATTTAAATTAAGACCACTTATATTCTGAGATCTAATTTTATTAGAAATCTCTTGTGTTCATTAAAAATAATAACAATATATAAATGACTGGATATTAACTTATTAACTGTTAGGTTTTTTAAAATAGCTGTGTACAATTTAAACGATTTAGAATAAATTAGACGATAGTACATTTAATTTACAATTAAGGCATAATATGTTGATGATTAAATGCCACTATATATGGTAACATAAGAGTATACTGTGCTAGAAAGACAGCAATGATATACAATGGACATTATGAATAACTATTCTGTTTTCTCTACGTTAGTCGACCTTAGAATAAAATGCTTCACGACAAATGAAAACATTTTAAAAACGTTTCAGGAACGTATCAAAATCCGCCTTAAGCATACTTTTTTTTTTGCATATTCCAAATATCCAGAATATATTATATGATGTGTAAAAATATTTCATATCAAGAAAACCTACAAATGGTTTAAAGCAAGGGAAATATTGATAAGTTTAAAAATCATCCGTCTAATTCAAACACAGCCGAATAAAATTTTTTTTTATAATAAATGAAAATGAACAGCTATTAGTACAGTTAATAGGTAAGTAGGTAAAATATAAATATTTACCGATTTTTAATTAATTATTACCATTTTATTTAAAATCCATCAATATCTATAATATTATGCTTAATTCAATTTTAAAATATAAAACTAACTGACTAAAGACTTTGTTTCAACTATAAAGCCATAACACGATTGTATAACAAAATGAAATACTTATATCAAAATAAAAAAAGTTATACCTCTTTTTAAAACGTAACTTTCAAATCATGGTAGCCTATACATCATCATACTTCATCAGGTACCATAATTGTATATATTTCTTAGAATTGTAATATGAAAATTATCCATTTTTTTTTTTTCATTTTTTGGTTAGGTACATTTAAATATATATAACAATTTATTATGTACTCGTCTTTACAAAAATTACACAATTAACATATGTTCCAATCAGGGAAATGTATTTTTTTTCGTGTATAAAAATGATTTTTATTGTTTAGCCTTAAAACATTAACATTCAAAAACTACTAAATATAATCATACATATAATTTAAATTTCCTAAATAATATTGATTGAATAATAATCCGAATCTATTCTATATCGTTTTCGATCATATAATATTTTATTTCATTTTTATTTTAATATAGTTAGGTATTTTAATCCTATAGTTTATACTACCGTTTAGTTTAGTGAAGCGGATTTAACCCCAAAGAGATTTATGTTTTAATTCCGTAACAGTCCTTGAATGAAATTAATCGAATATTCTTATCGTTTAGGAATTGCCATTTTCTGTATACATAGGTACATTGTGAAAATAACTGTTATTAATTATTAGTGAAAGTTAATTAAAATTTAATAGGTTTACACATAATATAAGCAGTCAATGAAACTTGCTATTTTTGATAATATTTCCTGTAAAAAAATAATCTTACAATTGCGAGTATCGATATTTTACAAATGTATCCAAAAAATAAAAACCGAATAATTATTTAAAATTATGGTCCTCATACTTTATGGAAATGTTTCAAATTTAGCTCCGATCGGTTAATTCCAAAAAATAAAATAAAAATATTTAGGTATTTAAGTTGTATAATTTACATTATACATATTATTTTAACTTTGATTTTTAAATTAAACATTTGACCATGTTGAATTTATTTTCAATTATTTCAAATACATTATATTGAAAATGAAAAATTTAATAAATCATGCTTCAGTTAGCACGAGTAGCAAGTAAGTATACTTAGGTAAAAGAAACGTAGGTGGTACATATTTTTAAATCAAAATAAATCGAAATAAATTCATAACGCATTCCTTATTGTTTAATAAAACAATTAAAACATTATTTAAAGCAATTTTTATTTCTTTTTATTTGAGTACATCATTTATGTTTTTTTACGATATTGATTTAAAATATTTAATAAATCAATTGTTACCAAAACTAGGGTGAACGTTATTAAAATATAAATCTAATATAAAATAATTACACAAAATTGTAATCAATTTATTTGAACTAAACTGAATAATCTAAATTTATTATCATATTTTTTTACGTTTACCTACATTTTAACATACAATTATTATATTTTGATGAGAACATTTTCGAACTTTTAGAATAATTACAGATGATTATTTTTGCCTTTGTTCAGAATTGATTGCACCAACGTCCTCTTGTCGGACCATCTGTAAGAGTGTACTCGTTTACCTCGTTAAATCCATATTGTAGTGTCGACAACGTGCATAATAGAGTTTTGTATAACTGGTGCAATCCTTGAAATCCTTAAAACACATTACGTAAGTGCATTGATCGCAAAGGTCCAATTAACTCTATAAAAAGGAAAATAATTTTTGTGTTTTTTTTGTTTTAATTATTTAACAGTTTATTTTGATATATAATATATATATATATATATATATATATCAAAAATATTTAAAACATAAATTATGCAAAAGATAACTCAACGGTTGTAACAGTTTCAGATAAAATGTGATCAAATATTAAATATATCTTCAATCATTATATAACCATTTACATATAAAGACTAAAGAATATTTGATTAAAACTATTATAAGTATATAGGTGCTTTTCCCTGGCACCCCCACATTATAACTTTGGGTAAAAAATAATATGATATTAGGTAAGTTAATTATTATGTAACAATTTGTAATCGCAAAAATAAATTTCCCAACCTACTCTAAAATCGAAAAAATAGGCTTTTTTACTGAGGGTGCTAGGGTAACGTTACCCTGGCACCCTCACCCTAAAAAATTAACATTTTGATTTGGAAGTATCAAATATAGTTTTCAAAAGTATCTTGAAAAGTTACAATTTTTTTTTGAGGTTACAAATTTTTACATAATAATTAACATAATACCAAACCATTTTAAGATCAAACGTTCATTTTTTAATGGTGAGGACACCAGGGTAACGTTACTCTGGCGCCTACAGTAAAAAAAACCTATTTTTCCGTGTCTAGAGAATTTTAAAACTACTATTTTTCACCCAAAATTACAATGTATTATTACAAATATTATCTGATAGGTTATAGCAAATTAAAATAAATAATCACCTATCTAGTAAGTTTTATGTACCTTCTAGAGTTTCTCAAAGTGGTCACTCATCACCTCTCTTATTCTTATATTTCTATTAGATTTCGACTCGTGCTTTAAATACTCAAATTTTTCACTTTTTGCGGACGACCCAAAAATGTATTATGCCATTCTTACACACGATAACTGCTTAAAATTACAAAATGATCTGTATAGCGTATCCCTATTATGTATTAGCAACGGCCTAAATCTAAACGTATCTAAATGTAAAAAAATTACTTTTTTACATAATAAAAATAACATTAATTTTAACTAGATATAATATCCTCAGGGATAATTTATCTAATCTATCCTCCACAAATAATTTAATCTCCTATTCACTACTCATATGGAAAATATTTACACAAAAGCACTTAAGACTCTAGGTTCCCTTCTTAGATCTTCAAAGGAGTTCAGAAATGAGTCATGTCTTAAGATTCTCTACTGCGCCTTGGTCAGTTCAATTCTCGAATATGACTCCGTTATTTAGAATTCGTCTCAAACAGGATTAATAAATATGTTAGAATGAGTACAGAAAAGATTCCTACGTTATATTTCGTTTAAAAGATTACTTTTTAACAGTAATACTACAGACATTTCTATTGAATCTATTCAAACTAATTTAAGGTTAAGCCCTATTTTATTCTGTAGAAAACTTACAGATACCACTTTCATCTATATAATATCATCAATGATCATATTTCATGTCCTTCACTCCTTGAATTTATTTTATTTCATATCCCTCGATCAAACTCTCGCCTATATCTCCATCATTCCACGAACGAACTCATCGTATCAATTATGTTTACAATAACCCTCTAGATAGGATGTTTAGAGAATATAATAAAATCGATAGTTTTGACATTTTTATTCCAAACAGTTTACCAGTCTTAATACACGCATCTTCTTAAATATACCATAAATCTTTCTTTGTATATATTTTATCATAGTTTAATTTATTGTTATGTTATATACTTGTTTGTCATGTAATGTACTATTTTTGTTACCTTTTATTATAATTATCTGTTATAAAGCTATAAGGCGTTTATTTTTATTAAAAAATTTAATTAATAAATTAATTATTACTATTATTATTATTATAATAAAATTATAATCAATAGTATTATTTTAGAAGAGAGTACAAAAAATACAAAAACACGGTGAATACAGAGCAAAAGAGGCATGGTTAAAAGAAATGTATTCGTTAGTAGAAAATTATTTCGCAAGAGGCTTAAGTGATACAGCATATAAAATTATAAAACAATCCTTCGGGACATACAAAAGTGGAGCAAAAGTTCTTTAAGACGGAAAAATTGTTCTGGAAGTTAGAGAAAAAATGTTAGTTTGAGAGGAATACATAGAAGAGTTATACAAAATAGAAAACACGGACAAAAGGCATAGAACCCCAGAAGTGAAAATGAAAATCATGACTATAGGTCCTACTATCATGATGGAAGAAATCGAATTAGCAATTAAAGGACTAAAGCGTAATAAAGCCACTGGAATCGATAATCTGAATAACGAACTTCTGATAGTTTTAGAAAGAACTGGAAAAGATGTACTGTGTAATTAATAACAAATAGCTATCAAACATGTGAAGTGCCTGGACTTCAAAAAATGCGTAATGATACTTATAAAAAAGAAGCAAAAAGCCGAAAAATGTGAAGAATATAGAACACTAAGTCTAATATCCCATGCGTCGAAAATTTTAACAAAAATAATACACAAACGGATAGAAAATAAAATAGAGGACAATTTAACAGAAGATCAATTTGGGTTTAGAAAAAATAGAGGGACAAAATAATTAATCTTGTACCTTAGAATAATCATAGGAAAAATGTTCAGAATTAACAAACCCATATATATATATATAGTCTTTGTAGATTTGGTAAAGTCCTTTGACAATGTTAGATGGGAAAAAATTTTCCATATTATGGATAAGATAGGTATAGACATTAAAGGCAAAAGACTAATACATACATTATATATTAATGAAAAAGCTGTTTTAAAAGGCGAATATGAAGAAGCCAAAGTTCAAAAAGCGGTAAGACAAGGATGTAATTTATCACCCACAGGTCACATTATTTAACTTATACATTGAGCAAGCGCTGAATGATCTGAGAGATGAAGATATAAGAGGGATCAAAATTGGTGGGATTCTAGTTCAGTTGCTGCGATTTGCAGATGATATTGATGTGATAACAGATAGCGATGAAAACCTAAAAATAATGCTTCAAAAAATAAATAACACATTTAAACAAGAATGCAATATGAATATTAAGAAGAATTATGAATACGAAGACAAAGATACTAGTTAGTAGCAGACAACAAATAGATGCCAACATAATCATGGACGGTATTAAACTGGAAAATGTTAATTAAAAACATTAATAAAAACACTTGTATGGAGTGTGGCATTATATTGAACTTAATTGTGGACAATAATGAAAACGGACCGAAAAAAAATAGAGGCTTTTGAAACATGGTGTTGGCGAAAGGTCTTAAAAATTTTTTTGGACAGAACAAGTGACTAATGAAGAAGTATATCAGAGGATGTCATATAAAAAAATCAAAATGGACGACAATCGTGGAGAGAAGAAAGAAGTGGATAGGACATATCATAAGAAACAATACATGGATAACGACTATAATTGAGAAAAATTCGAAGGGAAGCCAGGAAGAGGAAGACCTAGGCAGCCATATATAAAACAAATTATGTTGAATATAAGAATAATTAATTATAAATAATAAATAATTAAACTAATTATGTGAGATGACCTCTAAACAATTCCTGTATAATTTTTGTAAGTATTTATTAAAAAATTCAGTAAGAATCATAAATTATATAGATACAACATTATATTAATATGAGAGTTTTTAAATTGTTCGTAAATATTTGTTATACAAAAAATGTACCACACAAAACAAGTTCAATATAACTTATATATTTCAAATTTTCTGTGTTATAAGTTATTTTATTAATATTATTAATAAGATATAGTAATAGTTTTCAAAATATTTTGAATTCTCCCTAAAATCAGATTAATGTTTATATAAAATGAATAAAATTACTGTTTGATTAACAAATGATACATCAAAAATACTCCAACCAATCTATTTAAATTTCCAAATTTATACCAACTAAAATGTTGGTCGCCAATATTCAAATCAACGATTTTGATTGATTATTTTGTCAACTACGATTCTTCTAAGTTTAATAAATTTACACGGCGTGTTGAATATATGAAAATACGGTACGTTGACAACAGAATATCATCTATGATTATCATAATTCGACGTAGGTACGTCATATATTAATTACGTCATTAATTAGCAAGACTTCAAAAGGTTTTAATTTATAAGATCTTTAATAAGATTTTATTATTTCTTTAATAAGAATTAGAGTATTCAAACACCAAAAACTGTTTTTTTAATACAGAAACTATCAGATCCCCATAAAATAAATAGTAGCTTAGATTTGAAAAAGAAAGTTGATCATGTAGGAATAGAATTTTAGTGTTTTAAAATTTTGAAATTTATTCATTAAAAATATCTCTTAAATAATAAAGAACAAGTGATGTTTTATTTTGTCAAAATTCCGTAATAGTTAAAAAACATCAAGTATAATGAAATAAAGATACACTAATACACTATATAATATAGCAAGTAATATAATTATGTTCCTAATTTTTATTGATTTAGTGAAAATTTAACACATTTTTTAAATTATTAAATATATATTATATGACAATAATTTTAACGAAGTTCAGTCACAAAACTATTTATAGGTACATGCATTTATTAATATAAATTATGATAACATGTGAAATCTTGTATTCAAATGTGAAGTCATAATATGTAGAAAATAGAGGAAAGATTGTTTATAAAATCTAAAATAAAACAAATGTTTGTATTAAAAAAAAAAAATCATTAAATATAAAAATGTCTTTCTCTGTATCATTTATTAGATCATCATGATATTTTTTATTTAAAATGCAATTTTAGTACATATACCCAAGGCCCAAGTGATGCTTTTAAATTATTTGGGGTGGTTACCAATCTACAAACTCGGTTTTTTTCTTATAATTCTTACTTTTCTTAAACAAACGCATTGAAATTTATAAAAATGAAAATTTCTCTCTCATATTTTTCGGTGTATAGGTTCAAATGCGTCTGGCCATTATACTACATCATATATTATGTACATAAAATTTAATATTAAATATTTTTTTCTTCTGTTAATTATGTGCACTTGAAAATTTTTATAGACAGTTAGTAGATGTAAATATTATAGTAAGTGAAGAAGAAAATAATATGATGAAACACTCTATCAAAAAGCCTCACCGTTCACCCCTGGGCCGTATCCCTTTAGTCTACAAACATTACCGGAAACGTGTCCATTTCGAAGTGTTAATTTGAATTGTTGATGAGCATACCCACTATACATTGCAGTAATCGAGGTGTCTAACGCATGAAAATGGCTTTCAAGTGAATATCAAACAAACCGTTTAATCGCCTGTGCTCCTGCGCTCACAATATATATATATGTATATGAGACAAATTCAATCAGACGTCATAGTCTATGGTTAAATTGTAAATAGTGGAAATCCTACGATAGCTACACCAGTATTATCAAGTATTTTTTAGACATTTATAGTTATTAGAACACAACGTTCTTTTCTTGCATCAATTTTCAAAGGACTGTGATTTGGTTGTTTTTATTTTCTTCTTATTTCTTCTAAAATTTGAATCGTTTTCAATGTTCAAAATAAGATTTTAATTAATACTTTAAAAGTGAGTAACTTTTCACTACTTACTATAGACTGCATTATAGGGGCATAAATGTAATTTATTCTTATTTTCATTGGTATATAGATATCGCTATCACGTTTTAACCATGTTCGGTAAGGATTTAAAGTTATATAACAATAGGCATATTCACTGATTAGCAAAAAATATGTAGAAAAATAAGTAAAGTTTGTTTTATAGACATAAATTAAAAAAAAAAAAAAATTTTCATTTGTCTTCTAAAACTAAAATCAATCGGTCATACATAAATCATGTGTTTTATAACAATGATTTGACATGCAACTTTAAAAAAAAAAAAAACATTTTTTCTATTTTTCTGTAGAAAAAAAAGTAATAACTAGGTACATTAAGATCCATTGATGTTATAAATGATTTTAAAATTTGTAAGTAACTTAGTTAGGACACTTGTTTTTTTATTCATATCTATATAGTCTTTACAAGTGCTAGATTATAATAAAAAATCTAAAAAAATAAGGTCATAGTATTTAAGTATTTATAAATTGTTCATAATAGATATTAGGTAGGTACCTATAATTACAAATTTGTCATAGACTTATGGAAGTTAACTATTTTTTTCTGTTACAACTCACAAAATAAAATATACTAACTGAATTGCTCATTTAAGTCATATCAATAATTTTAAATTATTTAGTACCTAATGTAAAATTTAGCGAGAATTATTCTCCAAATGAGATATAACACTGTCAAGGTTAGATAAAAAAAATATATAAAAAATATGTATATAAAATCAAGGAATGAAATTTATAATTTAAAAAAATTATGGTACATACCTACCTGTAACTATATACAATAACCATTTTCTTCTAGGTAGGTATGTAAAATTAAAGTTTAACATTGCCTCAAGTAACTTACATCTACGGTATTTATAAAGTATAAAGATAAAGATTAAAAATATTAATATAAATATGAAGTCAAGTTAATGAAATAAAAGTAACAAAGGAATAAATAATGAAAATTATTATTTTAATTAAGATACTAATGTAGATATACTAGGTATTAAGTTAAATTTTATTTTATATTTATTTAAATAGTTATTGAATATTCAGGGAGGTTTTTACATGAATGTAATTCATAATTTTGTATAAAAACTGAATAAAAATAAAAATTTTGGAAATGATTTCATCCCGAAAATTTTCCCTAATTTGTACGATTTCTAACATATATATGTATAATATGGCTATAATATAATATATCTCTATAGCCTATCTACTACAATAATTAAACATACATGTCTATACATTTCTACCTTTTAACTACATATTTAGGTTAATTTTTTAATTTAATAATTATACTATTTTCGATATATATATTTTACAAGACTATAGATAGCACATGGTAAAACAATTATTAAGATAAAGACGAAACAAGGAAATATAATCGTATTTACTTAGAAGTTGGAACATTGGCCAATAAATGTATTTCTCATGTGATAATAAAAACGAAATAATCATTTGCATTACATTTTAGTATTATTTTTACGATAAGTACCTATGGTAAACTATCTCTATGGCGAAATATGATAACTTTACGTGTCTATAATTATTATTTTACTGATCATAAAGAACATACTATATATAGTATTTACGAACAAATATGGATAAACATAAAAAATAATTGGTGTGTATATATATATACCTAGGTATAAACAAATATGCGACAACTAAAACATTTTAATTAACAAATTATCATTATTATAAATGGTTTTAATGCAAAATAATATTTTAAAACAAATATATATAAATATATCCATTAAACTCCAATATTATTGTTGAGTGAATTTGGCAGATGTTTTTAATAAATAATATGCTATTATTTATTAAATTGTAATTATTTTCTTTTATCCTCGTATAAACTCTAAAATAACTCATTTTGCAATTTTTATATTGTTTACACAAGGAAAATTATGATTTTGATTGGAAATTAATACATCATCGTCATTGTAGTTTTTTTTTTTTTTTTGTTATAACTATTATTATAATTTTTAGATTTCATAAAGTAAGTTTATACAATATTATTAGGAATGACGATCGTTGACCGTTTGATTTCCTTCTATATTATAATTGGGAGTTATTATTACTTCGAGAGGTATTTATTTGACGAAGAGATTGAATCGGATTATTACAGATAAATATATACGAGTATCTATGCTAAAAATTCTATCTTCGTAATTTCGTACAAAAATATAGTAATATTTTATCAAAAGCTTTAAGATTATAAGCGTTTATAATAAATTTATTTGAAATACCTATACAATTATAAATAATTATAATAACTTGAAAATATAGTATTCAGTTAAAATTGTCTGTCTTACTCAAAAGTCCTACCATTTTAAACTGTTCGCTGAGAGATACCTATAACTTTTTGAAAATAATCAAGTTATATTTAAATTAATGACACAGGAAACTTTATAATCCGACAGATTTAATCTCTGGGAATATTACTTTTTGTTTTACTAAAAAGTATGGAACACAAATCATAACGTCATCTTGGTAGTTTTTTTGACAAATTTACGCTTAAAAAATAATTATTTTGCATTACAATTGTACAAGTTGTACAACTATTTATACTAAAATAGTATATTATGCATTATCCACACTTTGATTAATAATGTAATATTTCTGTAAAATCACGTCAATGTCTAATGAGAAACACACCTGTAACGAAATTTGTGCAAAATAATATTATATTAATCCAATAATATAAATATTCAGCAATTGGGTTTGACCACTCGGTATGGAGATTTGTAGGTACGTTCTAATTTAAATCTGATGTTTCCTTCCGGCAGAACGGTCAAAATTGGTTTCGTGTAAACCACCGACTTACTGCGAACTTATTTGTGACGGTGCAAAAAGCCTCTAGTTATTTTGGGATTGAATTTATAACATAATCTAGTAAAATCCTCGATAAGAATTATAAATCATTGAAATTAATTATTATTAACGTTTTTCGTATACGTTATATAGATATTAGATTAAAACGAAAACAATTATTTGTTTGAATTTAATTGAATACCAACTTTATCTTTTGATAATCTCGACATTATGTTTACGTACCTATAGTAATTATTATTTTTTGATAGCAGTTTAAACATGTTCGTGTCACACTGGGAAAGTGTTTATTTTTCATTGTATATTTTTTTAGGTGCTATAAAATATCGAACAACGATAAAAATTATATTATTCCATTTTGAATAAAAACCACTCGGACGGTTTCTAATAATAATTTATTTAATTATTAAACATTTATATTTACATTTTAAATTCCTCATAGCTTAGAAGTATAACAATTTAAAACAAGTTGTTATTAAATAAGAATAAAAATACAATAGTAAATATATTAATATTAAAAACCATTACAAATTAAGAATATAAATATTATTAATACAATCTAAAATACAATATTTAAATATTATTTTCAATACATTTTAAGACTCCTCTTAAGTTCTGAGCGGAGCGAGGAATGTATTGATTTTTCAATGATCTCTGTATACAGATTTTCGGATAGGAATTTTTGAAGTAAAGATATTTTTTTAAGGCAAATTCATTCTAGTCGATACTAAGAGAGATAATTTTTAGATTTTTTCCAGTTGTTAATTATATAGAAAATCTAACTTTTATAACCGAAAATTCTTATAAATTGGAAAATAATAAATAAAATTTGTCTGAATTACAATTGTTTTTTTAATATTGTAACTAAACTTAGCTTGAAATAATTGTTGAAATACCTATTAATTTATCTTTGCTTTAAAATTTAAAATAATAATACACTATTCAGTCCAAGGACCGAATGAACAATGGACCTACCTCCACCATCTGGACGATTTTCTTTTATTGTTGAACTTATATACTTGTATTATAAAATATAAGTAGTTTGTATACCTACCTACTTACATTGTTATATGGGTATTGGAAATTGTAATTTGTAAGTAATATTGTCTATAATTTATATAGTATGATTGTATTTTAACCATCATATAAATTATAAGCATTTATTTAATAAAATATAAAATATCAGAAAATGCAAGTTTTTATTTAAAAGTAATTATTGTTGCTCGTGGGTATATATTTTTTGAAATCGTATTTTTAACAGTAGGATAGTTTCGATTCTCATGAAAGAAATAATTTATTTTCTAAATATTTATGTACGAGAGGAAAGTATTAATTTCAAGAACACGCAGTTACAAACAACAGTTGAAACATTCGAAACACTCACTTACCCGGCAAAACCTGACAATTTTATTGTTTTTATTTTAAACGAAGCACTTCAGAAAATTAAATTGCGCCACTATAAAATTATATTAATGAATAGTTAGTTATACGCAATTGTACGATTTAAATGATTTCATCGAGTATAACTATAATAACGAACACATACACCATAAGTATATAAATAAATAGAAATTCAAATTCATTATACTTAATCAGTCAAACATATTTATTTTATTTTTTACATAACTCGAAATCGATACATTAGATATACAAATTACAATAATCACCAAATATAATTCACTTAGATAATAATATTATATTACTATATATTATGTAAAATATAAAATAATGTATCAAACCTTCAAAAAAGAATCTAAATAAAAAGTACCTATTTTTCATAGTATTTACTGTTATAAAAATAATTGTTTACTTCAAATTTCAGATTTTTAGCAGCGAAAAAAGTAGTTAAAATATTTCATTTTTTATCCTAATTTAATTTATTTATAGTGTAAATAATACTTTATGATTCAATAATCGGTTTTATAATTTTAAACTAGATTTTAGTTATATATTTTATTTATTTTTATTTAATTTTACTTTTTACTTGATCATTACAAGTGCAATAATAATAATTATAATATGAAATAAAATTTTAATTTACATGGGTTTATTTAAAATATAACTGACTTTAAAGTTAAAACAATCGTAATGCATCATATTCTATAATGAGTTTAATAATCAAGTAAATTATATTAATCGATTAGAATTCAAATTACCGAATGTCAACAGCAGATTACGATTCAAATGACCAAATGGGTTTTGGTTCTATAGTAATTATACACAATTCACATTTTATATTCCGAACTATGTTGGAAGTTTCTGAATCGGTTTATAAATATAAAATAATACTGTAACATAAAATGGCAGAAATACAAAATATTAATTGTACATTGGGTAATGGGTTGGTTATGTTTTTGGTAAATTTTGAAAAGCCTAAATCACATTCCAAATACAATAACGGAGTCAGTATCTACGGTAATAAAGAACATCAAAAAAGTTTGTAGTGAAGATATGATTAAATGACCGCTACATATAAGTATATATAATAAATAAATAATCGGTACATTGTAATAAATCTAATATTAAGTAGGTATATAGGTAATGCAGGTTATATTAAGTATACATACAAATAAAAATTAATAGGAAGCATTTAACGGCATCAAAGCACATTCTCACTTTCTAATTTTAACTGCACTCCTAGTTATTGTAGATAAATTTAAACAAAATATGATTAATGAATAATGACCATATTTAATATAGATAAACATAGAGTTTTTTTAATTAAAATTTTTTTAAAATTTGAAAATTTGACGTTTTTAATTACAATTTTAGATTTTCATTATATTGAAAAACTTCATACTTGGTCTTAGTTAAAATTATAATCTTTTATTTAGTTTAATTACATCTCTCTTGTGATAATTTTTGATCAAACTGAGATCAGATAGCCACAAGTAGTTTTTGAAGAAATGTCATAATAACACAACAATAAAAAGTGGTACAGATATATGAGGTTATTTTTAGATTGCTTTTAAAATGTATTTTGATATTTTTTAATTGTTCAATTTTCATTATTCAAAAAACTTCTTAAAAATTGCCTACACGGAATCCTTTAAAAATGGTTGATATTCTCTCTAAGGATACTGATTCTGACTTAATTATGATACATTATATAGGTAATGATATAACCATGGATGGGCAAAGTTAATGAAAACATCAATTAGATAAAGTTAAATTTATCAAGAACAGTTTTTAAAATAGTCACAAGTTAAAGTTAATGAACTAATAACTTAACTAGTTAAAGTTAAAAGTTAAAACCAGATTTTAGTTTTAGTAAGCTCAGTTAATCCAAAAGTTAATAACTCGAATTTTTTTTTTTATCTTTTATTGGTAAATTTTCAATTTGTATATACTATACAAATTACCATTTTATTTAAACTTAAAAAATATAATTATTAATTTAGACAAAAATAGATAAATATGATTTATGAACGATATAGTCCAGCTCTTAAATATAATAATTTTCGTATTACACATTAATTGATTTTTTTTCCTTTGGATGACATTTTTTGTTTTTTCTCATTGACGTTATAATATGTAGAAACGTACAATTAGCCGATTTGATTAACACGCTTACTGATTTCGTACTACACGTTCAATTTTTCGTACTAAGTACACAAAGTGCGTCGTACTACACTCAATTTTAGGGACTGCAATATACATTATTAAATCTAGTGTTCAAATAATAATAATCTTTTGTCTATATTATTTAACTAAATACAAATTCTGTATGAAGCACAGAAATAGATTAACTACTAATTTTTGTAGAAGTGATGGTGTTAAAAATGATATTGCCATTTTATGTTTATCACAACTTACTATACTACTATTATTTATTATAAATATTCAAAGTCCAACAAAATATTATTTTGAAATTAAATGATAATATATTTTTATTAAGTAGGTACTTAATAACAATATGATTAGTATATGACCTACCTATACCCATTCATAAATAATAAATATACCATAATATGGTACGCTAATTATAATAATATAATATATAATATGATGTATAATATACTTATATTATGTACATTAGGTACCTATACAGAATTTAAAATTCAAATAACATAAAATGTACCTATAACCCTAAAATAATATGCGCTATAGTGCGTTTATACGTTATGATTCATATTATCTCATGTTCCAATAAATTGTGTAGGTATACCTATAAGTACCTATACCCAATTTTATTTATTTTTTATTAATATACGTGATAGTTAGTTGATAAATGTAGTTTACTGCTTACATACATATATTTTTTACTATTGGCCATTTACTAGCTATGAATATAAAACATATTCGTGTTTTAGAAACCTTGAATGATAATAATTCCGATAATTTTATCTCTTAATTCTAACCACGATTTGTCAATATTTTTGCATATTACAATTAAAAGATTTATTTTTAGTTTATACCTTGTATATATGTTACCGGCAATGTTAATAATTCAGGAATTGATGTTTATACCTAGGCAATAACATTAATTCCATATCAAATTTATTAATCTAAATTTTCTTATTATTATTCAGATATACTATTTTCGTGGTATATTTTCACGTTATTTGTGCGTACTATAATGACTATGGTAACCAAAATTTTTATGGTATAAAAATATGAATAAATAACATTCTAAAAAGTATCCTCATTTATCATATAAGAACCTCTACCTTGAAGTGATATTGTTCCTCATAGCTTATAATTCATCTCCACCAATACAAGTTTTTTTTCGACCTGACTACTCTATTAAATATTTTTATTTCTATCCCATAGAAAAAACTGAATATTTGAAATAATTTCGTTATAAGGTCAACTTATTAGGGGTGTTTCTTTCAAGTGTGTATTTGATGTGGGACGATGGAAGCATTCGCCTTCCCCTTCCTCCCCCCATCACTCGTAAAGTAGGAAATTAATTATAAAACATTTTTGATTCTGCATAGAATTAAATATAATATGCATTCGATCTATAGTTCTTATACTACATATAAAACATCTGTTTCACCCCCCCCCCACCATCTCATGAACACAGGTCAAGTACACCATTAGTATCTTTATGATGAAAATACGAAGTATACAGTATTACAGTAGATAGGTCCATTATTATATGTACCTACTATAATCTTATTATATCGTGGTTCATACCGAAGTGACAAAACATTATCTTGTAATAATATGCATATTAGGTCAAACATAAAATATAAACAATTAAATCATGAAAATAATAAAATATATGTATTTACCGGTGAATTTTGAAAAAAAAAGAGTACAGTTCCATGTCCAAAACCTCAATTATTTCGCATGATCCTTTCCATAACGGATTTAGTTTATTTTTTATTTATTTTTTTTTTTTGGTATTTTTGTTATTCTTGTAATAGATATGCTACAAACAAGGATGGCATGAGCTAGGAATAGATATATTGGTTTTACAATGATACCTATTTTTTTTATTATTTCTCTGGATACAAATTTTTCAATAGAGAGAATCGAGTGGAAGTTTTGGAGTAGGAGCTAATTTGATTAGCAAGCTCAATCTAAATATGATATTCTCCAGGCGTCATTTTACGATTTTCACATTAATTTTGATGAGCGTAAAGGAAAATCACCATTCGCTACGGAAATTTTTCAATTTTTTCGAATTTCACATACGAAATCAATTTTTTCCAGAAGTACAAATGGAATCCATATCCGACCGAAAGCATTTTTCCCTTCCTTCCACAAATGTCAACTTTTGCGTGTGACAGATATTTTCGGTTAAAATGGGTTATACGCGTGTACGGACGAGCAGTGTAGGTATACGGTTTTACACTGGCAGACCGCAATGATTCATATAAAAATGTATAGGTGTTTCGGGGGGGATGAGGAGGGAGGCAGGAATGGTCAGAAAACGATTACCATCCGACCGAAAGAGATATAATAGCGGAAAACAAATTGCCGGGCCCGTGGATTTTAATGACTTGGCGTCCGAACGATATAGTGGCGCTCCGTATATTATACACCTACACTATATATTATAACTGATTATTATCGGATGCCCGTGTTTGGATCCGCGTAAAACCGATTGTTTTATTATATTATATTATTATATGTATTACGTACGCCTAGCGCACTAACTGGATTTTCAGGGCGATATAATATGGATATAATGGCAGCTCAGACCACCGATAATATTATATATAATATATATATATTAACAATTTTTGCATCATCAATATAGGGAAAAATCCCGAGTGAAATGAGAAAGCCGAGTATATATATATATATATAGGTTAGGTATATAATATATACCTAACATATTATGTAATTTATTTTTATATAGTAAAGGGGTTACATTTAGTTTTGTCACTTGAAAAAATACAAATCTATATACGCGTACGTTTTATAGTAGGTATCCATATACATCCGGCATCTTTTATAGTTTATTTCGTCAATTCTATCGTAATAATTCATCAGTGGCGTACGCAGGATTTTCCAATTGGGGGGGGGGCTTGAAAATAAATAAATACTCGTAGACGCGCAAGATTATGTATGTTTAATACATCATAATATATAATTATATAAACCGAAAAAAAAATATATTTTTTTAGTTTGTCCAGTCTGTTAATTGCATACGCTTATAGGTGAATTTTTTGTAAATTTTTGTATAACTCTTCAACTCTGTCAATTTTTCTTTTTTATTGATGTTGGCCATAGCTAATCCGTTGAGACGTCACTGTGTCATGGTGTTGATCTTAGATAAGATTTTAAACGCCTCAACGTTGAAAATGTTCTCTCAGGCGTAGCCGAAGTAATTGTTAATGTGGCAAACGGTCTTAACAGTACCTGAATTTCGGGTACCTAATAAATTTGTACAGTGAGGTAGGTAGTGTATTAATAACTGTCTGTGGTTTATTATTATAATAGTAATAAAAAATAGTAAGTTTAAACTTAGGCTGACATTACAGGTAATTTTTTAGTATTGTGTAACACAAATGAAAATTAAAATTTATATAATAGATTACGAATTATTGAACTTACCGTTTTTTTCTACTTAAAACTGAAAATTGAAAATAAATTATTTTGTCGTTTTTCCGACATTATATTAAGGTGGAGCGTACACAGCGTATCTAGGCGATTAAAAAAAGAAAATGTGAAAAACTGAAAACTAATGAACATGAAGTAAACAACAGCTAAGGTAAGTACCTATAACGATAGTCATACGAAAAATCAAAATATGATAAGCTACAGTTGTAGCAGTGAATAACTATGCGATTAGGTACAGTTGGATATATTGCGTCCCAGGAGTAAACGACGGGAAAACTTGTCCATAGCAGCAGATTCTGTTGGGCATCGCACCGTGACAATCTATAATGTATAGGATGTTGATAACATGATAACGATGATTTTAAATAAAACTGTTTACTTACGAACATGGTGTATTTATAATATGAATTATGTATAGGTACACATTACATCTTACGACCACTATAACCATTAATCGTATTGATAATATGAAATATAAAAAAAATAAAATTACAAGGGCAATGGGGGGGGCTTCAGCCCCTTAGCCCCCCCCCCTCTTGTGTACGCCACTGTAATTCATGGTAATAATTGTTTTATTATTCAGTATAAGTCACTATACAGTCAATACCAGTGGCGTATTTACGGCGGCGGCGGGGGGGGGGGTGATCCGGTTGATATATCACCCCCTAGAGCCTTTTTTTTTGTTTATAAATTAATTTCATTTTTTTTTCAACTTAACCGTAACAGTTATTCAGTGCATATTTTAAGCTAGTAAACTAGGCGACGTAAATGTCACCCGGTGAAAGTATTTTGTTGCCTAGTGTATTTTATCATTTAAGACTGGGCTACATACATTTTTTAATTTTAAAAAATTATACTATAATGTAAAATAATTAGATATAACGAATGATTATATGGATTAATATATGAAACTGAATGAATGCAAAGGCGTTTTTAAATAATGATAATCAAGTATTAGTATATGCTTACCTACTTCAATTTAAAATCGTATTAAATGTGCACAATTTTATTATAGTTCAACTGATGCACCCATTTTTTTCTTCCGATATCACCACCCCAGATGAGAAAATACGCTACTATGGTCAGTATCTATCTATAACGTTTATAACTATTTGTATTACAAATGAATTAATATTTTAAATGCTCATGTATTCAAAGAAATTCATTAGTTTCAAATGACAAGTTCGAATAGGTACTCTTAGATTAAAAAAAATTTCAGATAATTGACTTGTAACTTTTTAATAGATATTAAATATGTTAAATTGAATCTAGAATAAGTAGTTTTTTTATTTAAATCGTATGTATAAAACTTGTAAATCAAAACTAATCATAATTTTACATAATTTAAGGTTTCTAAACAAGAGTTTAGATACCTTATATTATATCGTTATACATAATTACGATTGTTGATTTGGTTACCATTAAGATAATATTCGTTTTATAATATTTTTATTAGATAATTCCAAGGGGTATTGTTGTTTTGGTTACTAACAAGGTTAAGCAAAGTTAATGAAAAAATTAACTAGAAAAAGTTAAGTTTAGATTAACAGTTATTTAAATGGTTAAAAATTAACGAACTATATAATGACTTAACTAGCTAATTTTCAAAGTTAAACCAGATTTTAGTTAACTTAATAAAGTAATTAATAAATATAATTTTTTCATCATTTATTGGTAAATTTTCAATTTTGTGCATGCAAATTACCTTTTTATTTAAAATTGAAAAATATATAATAGTTAGTTTAGACAAAAATAGATAGGTGTAAATATATATATATATATAATTTATGAACAATACATTATTAAATCTAGTAGGTATTCAAATAATAATTTTTTTTTGTCTATTTTATTTAACTAAATGCAAATTCTGTATCAAGCACAGAAGTAAAATAATTACTAATTTTTGTAGAAAAATGGAATTAAAAATGATATTATCATTTTATGTTTATCACCACTTACTATATTACTATTATTTATTATGAGTAATCAGTTTCGAAGTTATAACATTATTTAATAAAATATTACTATATATATTTTATAATATAATATTTATAATTATAATATATTCATATAATAATACAGATATTAAATTATGGAAGAAATGTGAATAGTATTGAAAAATCGAGGTCTAACGAAAATTTGATAAAATACATAAAATATTGGATGTAACCATTTTGTAATTATTATTTGTTTTTGTTATCATCTTATTATGCCGAAAAATCTAAGAGTTTTATTTGTTTATATCAAGTAAAGTACTTTCGATATAATATTTTCATCTTTAAATGTTTTTAAATATGTCCACGATTTTGTTACTATCTATACGTATATGGGTATAACGTGATTTTGTGATACACGATGATTCCAAAACAATATTGAACATTGAATTTAAATTGTATTATTATTATAAATCCTACTACACATTTTAAAAATGCATAACTATTGAAAATAAGTAATAGGTACCTATATGTACATTACTATACTGAATACTGATTTACATAATACCTACATGACTAGATTTTATAAATTATAATAAAAAATAATAATAATAATAAGTAACAAAATATAATGATTTCACGTTCTTTATATATATATATATAATGACTAAAGTTAAGAAGTGAGGAAAATATAGAAAAAAATACGTATTTTCTTCATTCGTATTAACATAAATTCGACGATTTTGCGTGTCTATACGTTGCCATTATTATTAGCTAGTATTCTCTGACCACGACATTCAAATTATCGAGCGGTATACACATCATTTCATAGTAAATTTTCTTTATTTTATATATATATATATTAAAACGTAATGTGTACGTTTACTGTTTATATCTGCACGACATAATATCGAGTTAATTTGTTTTGTTTTGAAAATATTTATGTAGGTCGAATTAAGCTGTATAGAAAAATAAGAAAGTTTATCGAAATTTCATTTAGAAACGTTTCTTATTTTTTTACGTGAAAATATTGAAAATTATATTAATAAGTATGTTTTTCTTAATACCTCGTGCGAAAATAAAGGGATTTAATAATAACAGCATTAAAACAAATAAAGATACCAATACTTGCTGTATACTGTATAGTTATATCTGAAAAAACATAATATTCTTTGAAATGTGTACATGAAATACCATGTATGCCTATTGCCTAATAACAATATATATTTTTTAAATCTTTCGTTATGTCAAGTTCTACAAGGTATACCCAACAAATTTAAATTTTAAATATAATAGTTATATTTTAATCAATATTTCCAATGTTTGAAAAATATTTATAAACTAGCAATCAAATAAAATTATAAATGCTTGCAATTTAATTTTTCTAAACATGTGTCTAATAATATTGACGTACATCATCCTAACCTAACATGAATCGAAATATCAACCATAAGACATTCGCATACTATTAGGTAGGTATATCAACAACAGAACATTACATATTTTATTAAAGTATAGTTATATTATAATTATATAAAGCAATTTATTTATTTATACCTAATTCTTATATTATTGTTCATTTTGACCTTTTTTACGACAGTTGCGCTTCGTTTTACTTATTAATGATATATCATTTGCGTATTGTTGGTTTACTTGATTCATTCAAATTTAAATGGCTAGTGATTACACATCTATACATCAATAGTTGTATAATGTTAAATTGAAATGCATAATACAATCCCAATTTGAGTAGTACTATTTTTGTGAGAAATTTACATATTACTATAAAAGGTTTAATATAATATTCAAAATAAAATTCGTAATTTAAATAATATACATTTTAATAATCGTTTACAGTATTGTAATTTGTAAAATTATACATTTAAAAGTTATTAATTAAATATTTTAATTGATCATTTAAATTTTAAATGAATATTGTACTATTCATTCAACTTTTTTGTAGGCATCCTAAAAATACATTTCAAATTTTCCAAAGGTTCAATTTTAGATATTTACTAGTGGAAAAGTTAATTTTTTTAAACTCTAATAAACTATTAGTTGATTATTTTTAGTATTAACATTGATTATATAATAATTATATAATCAATGGTATTACCTAACTAATTAACTTAGGTAACTAGTTTACATATTCATTGTAATAACTTATATTCTTAAGTTACTTTTTAGTATGTTTCAATTAAGTTAATACATTAGAAGGTGAAATATTTTTCCAAACTTATAATAAATAACAAGTTTATAAATTAAAACTTTATTATGTTATTTTTTAGATACATTTTTATACCAATATAACCTAAACTTAATGAGTATTTTTTTTAAAATAGTAGTTTTAGTTATTAAAATAGTAATTTAAAATAATTAGGTAGACCCTATAAAATATTTTTTTTATATAATTTGATATTTATTATTTATTTAAATATTCTTTTGTTTTCCTTATCATTTAGTTGTTATAGTAATATTTTACTCCAAGGATCATGATCATACAAATTGATTTTAAAGTTGACCTCCTAATATACCTGATTTCTTCAAAATCTTTACACACCAAAATAACGGAAACCCTTATTTTTAAATTAAGCAAATATTTACTTAGTGAAATAGATATAGTGAAAAAGTAATAACTTAACTTAAGTTATTTATATAAGGATATTGACATTATACAAACTTTGAACTTAGAGAAGATAATATTCCTATTTAATACCATTTTTTATTTATATTATTCTTTTGAAATATCATTGCATACAAATAACACTCCCAAATATTTGGTTTTTGTTATATATTTTTCCGATTTATGTAGTCCTCCAAATAAATATATATATATAAAAAAAATAACGTGTGAACAATATTGTGCCTGGGGTGCTTTAGAATATTCGGAGTTATAGTAGAGTAGTGTAGAGTAGAGTTAGTAGTGAGTTGGGTAAAGTAGATAAGAATAGAGTAGGGTTTAATCACAGAAAAAATTTTACATCACAACAATAAATTGATATTGGAACAATGATAAGATCTTTTGATAAGTATTTATTTTTCAATATATTTAATATGTATTTAGTTAACTATACTTCATCTAATAAAATAAAAGTACAAATTTTTACAAATTATAAAGCTATATAGGTCTAGGTCCAATTTATTTTTTAGTTTAATGGCGATATTTCAATAAATATCATGTTATTTCATCGGATTTTAGATAATTATATATATATATAGGTATATTATACTTTATGTTCATGGTTTTTAATTCTACTGCCACTTGCATGATGAAAAAGACTGATAATTTAAAATGCCTGAAAAAGTAAAAACAATTAACAAGATGTTGTTATATAGGCGAGAACATGACGAAATATACCTTTCATCATGGGTGGGTATATAAATAAAAATTACTTGTTATCTGTATTGGTATGATAAGAATAATAACCTATCAGTAGAATTAAAAGAACCTAGCGATTTCTTTTGGGTAACAAGAATTAACTCTCTAGTGAACAACAGTAGGTTTTCGAACGGTAACCTTCGAGTTAACACCATTTTCTCGAACGACGTGAAATCGACTATAGTTGACTCGAGTTAACTAGTGTTGAGTTTTCGAACGCACCCCTGGGTTGTTGGCTGAACTCAGAAAAAAATTGAAATACTAGATATAATATTATATAAATAAATGTTTACAAGAATCTTTGAAATTCCCTCAATATTACTAATTCGTTTTCTATATCTTTAGTACTATAACAAATTGATTTTATTAAAGTACTTAACAATGCGATGTTCTCACAATAAAAAAAAAAAAAATAGAATCCCTAGAAATTAACTGCCTATTTTAATTGTCGATAACCCAGTGCTATACGTATGACTATAAATTTTTAAATTGTAAAATATAAATTAAATAAACACAATAAAAAAATTTGAATCGATACAAACGATATTCGGATAAAATTGGTCGAATACGATAGGAGAGTGGTAAATTGTGAATAGTGTTTATTCGGGAACTAATAAAGTTTTTACCGGCACACATACTTTAACTGTTCTTGGGAAGTACACTATTAGCTACGGAGCTCTCGCCAATACGCCCTTTTCTGTTTACGATCAGCCAAGAAAAATAATTACCTTCCTGGCCTGCCTTTTCCTATTCACCCCACAAGGGTGTATCCTATAAGCTATATATAACACAAGTATATAACGATACTTGAAGTCCAATAGACTATATATTCGTATAAGACTTTATAGTACCTATTGATACTATTTCGTACTTATATCATCTATTTTCTTTTTTTTATATTTTCATATTATTATTTCTTTTTTAATCGAGAGAGTTTTGGAATCAATTTTTCAATATGTAATTTATTTACTAAAATGCATTCATACACATTATAATATATTCGTAAATATAGTAACGTGCGTTTAAATTAATTCGTTATAAAATAAATTTTACCATAGCTGTAGTGTTATTTCATATTTGCACCACACCACCACGATCATATTATTATATATAGCTGATAACCGTGATTTGTGCAGTACGCATTTGTATAACAATTATTGCAAATCAAACATTCGTACACCACTATCTAGCTAAAAATAACAAATTTATTTACTAATGATACTTTAAATCCAACAGATATACCTAACAAATATTTTCGATTTGCCTATACAAAAAATAAATGTACGCAATGTTTTTTTGTACTCAAACACTGCGATTAAAAATACTTGAGAGTTAAACATACTAAGTATAGACACTATATAAATAGTTAATTATACCAAAGACACCTCGATCAGGATAATTATGTAAGCTATACTCAAACCGATTCCAGTGGAATGTTACTTTTTTTTTTGATGGGGGGGGGGAGCAATAATTTAAAATCTGTATAATATACAAACACTAGTTTAAGTGCAACACCTACCGGGTGCTACTCCTTGTAAGTGCAACTCCTTTTACGTGAGACTATTTGTAAATTCAACAACATTTGAGTGCGGAACCTTGAATTTGAAACTCCGATTGAGTGTGACACCTTGTAGAATTACTTTTGAGTGCAATTCGTATACGTCGGTTTATGTATTTTATCGGAAATAATATTGTTAATTGATTAATTTTTAAAATATTCCGCCTACGGCAAAAACTGGCGTTCGCTTTCTGGAAGATAATTGTTCACTCCAAAAATGTTTCCGGCGAATTGGTTGACAAAATGTGTAATCCGAAAATTGATTGAACTTACTATTTTCGGATTTTTATAAGAACTTGACCCACGCTACGATCGGTTCTTGCCCGAACAGGTTTTATACAGCACCATCAATATAAATTTGATCAAAACTTTAAGAAATACTTACCGTTAAATATAATATATGGGTATACAATAAAAAAGTATAATACACACATATATAAGAAGTCGCTTGGACTTTTCGTTCTCGAATTTATATATATATATATATATTATTTTTATAATCATTGTCGACAGATCGATATGTTCGAAAGTCTGATTAAACATCGTATAGGTATATAATAAAAGTTCACCGAAAGTATCAATACAAAATTTAATTCAAAATTGTGAGAAATACTACGGAAGTCCTATACGGTTAATTACTATAAGATATAAAATGTATAGTATAAGGTACCACCTATTTAGGTACTCTGTGAATCAGTGGGTCAGACTTAAATAAGGGCTCGTCATATAACGCATAATGCCATAATTTAATTAAATAAAATAGGTAGGTACAAAATTTAATTCAAACAAACGAAAAATAAAAATGATAAGAAATACTGAATAATCAAATTAATAATGATAAGAAAATATAATATTACGATTTCGGATATTGGATAAAAATAGTCGCAAAAAAAAAACAAATAGGCAGAATGGGATTCCAATCGACGTACGCGTATCAAAAGTTCATTCTCGTTTCCGTTAAACTACAGAAACGATGATAAAGTAGTTCTCTAACACTGAAGATGAAAACATTGTTTTCGAAATAAGTATTTGTTAAATAAAACCAAATTATTTTGTAGAAATTGGGATTTTATTTATATCTATAAAAAATTCTACAGGTAACTCATCACAAAAATATAAAAAAATTATTTTACTATTTAAAAAAAAAAAAGATAATTTAAGAATCTTAGTCTTTGAATAAGTTTAAGGAATTATAATGAATTAGTCCTCATGGGATATCCTATAGGTATATCGTATAATATAAAGTAATACACTACATTAATATTTACCTATATATTACGACTTACGATCTAGTAATTAGACTTAAAATGCATATTATATTCATACATTTTAGAAAACACTTAATATTTTAATCACTATCTTAATTTCAAGTCTCATATCCACATATCATATTCCTATAGGTTGTACCTAATGGTTTAAATTATATAATATTATATAGATACTCGTATATAATATACTATACATAAACAATTTTACACTTCTGCTTTCATAAATATTATGCATATTTTATTTTCATAAAAAAAAAACACGATAAAATGTTTTTATATATATATTATATTATTGCTTTCCACAAATGTATTATAAAGAAAAGGTACAATATAATTGAAAGTAATTTTAATATGTTCTAAAAAAAGTAAACAATATACATAAATAACGAAAACAATGTGCGTGGTGACATTTATTTGGCATCAAAGATTATAATAATACTTTAAACGGTTCAACAAGTTTTTAAAATGACTCAGCTTATCTTTTCTTCTATACTAAATAATTCGAAAAAGCATTATCAGTGAGTGCTGACATCACGTATTTGATGATGATGTGGTTTTATGTATTATTTTCATATCGCGTCTTATAGTTTTATAAAATGTTTCTATAGATATGGTCGACAAAATTAAATCCATTTATATATTTTATCTAAAGCATATTTTACGTTATTATTTGTTATTGTTATATTAAATTTTATGATGAATGCCAGTTAAATTGCTGAATAATTGATATCTATTTTTTTTTTTTTTTTTGTAAAATTTATAATATTTAAGTATAGTGTTTACAAATAATTTTGATCGCAACCGAAACTATTTATCAAGTTTTTATAATTTATATTGATTACAGTCAGAGTTTTATCAAAATATTTACATATATCTAAATACGTTGAAAATATAATTTAACCACGTAATTAGGTACCTATATAGGTAGTAAGCTTATATACTAGATATAGTTGATGCCTACCTGTATAATATAATTGGTAATTCATATTTAAATCTATAATCTATATAGGTACTTATTGAATTTAATTAATTGTAAAGTGTGAACACAAGTAATCTATCATTATTAATTATAGGTACTTTGTTAGTAAAATCATTAACTTAACTTTGACCTTTTTTATTCCTAAAATTTACCAGCCTTGAAACGTCTCTTCTTAAGATCATTATAAACCTTTCATTGTACATAATTTGTATATCTTTTAATTAATTGTTTAATTATATACATCATTAGTTTTTCTCTTTTATACTATGTTATCTACTATTTCGTTACTTTTTATATTATTTATCATTTATTATCTATTCTATCTGTCACTGATCCTCAAGGCATTATTATTACTATAAATAAATCAATATTGCGTTTTTCGGAATTTTAGCGGATTTCTCGTAAACCACCGCGTGTTCATTATGCAATTATTTTCTCCCCATTCAAAAAGTTCGCAAACTTACACGACTCTAATAAAATTAAACGAGTCGTTCGTTCGTAATAGCAGCCAGCATGCATCAATCAGGATTTATCATAAAGACAAGCAAAGGCCGTGATTAAAGAACCGCATCCATGGTGGTTTTTTTTTTTTTTTTTTGTTGATAATTCCACAAAATCAAATTTAAAAAGGGGATTGTACTCTTCAGGGGCATGCAAATACATACATAGGTAATATACATCTCATTCGTTAGTAAAATACTTTCATCGCTTTTCTTCGCGTCGAAGGGGTGGTAAAATAAAACTGAAAATATTAAGTTCATTTTTGATTTAAAGAAATGGTAATAATTTCGAATTAACCGTAGAAATACAATTTACCGTATTCAAGAACAAACTCAGTAATCATTTTTCTCAACCCCTCCGTGACGGTATACACCCGTAAGTATATACCACTGCAGTTGGCAATATTCCAGTAACCCAACTTTAACCATGATAAATTGGAGATTCTCGGCGTCTGGATATTAGAGTCAGCAAACCATTGGATTATTTTCAAGACGACATCTCGAAAAATGTACGGCGAGCAAAGTGATTTGTTAAACAATCAAGCCAGATTGATTTGAATTGATTTGAGTAGACGTGCAATTTAATTACAATTTGACGTTTTGTTTCGAGAAATAAAAGCCAACAGAAATTAACATTACCCACGGTATGCAGGCACAAATCTATTTTTTTTTATAAAAGATAAAAAAAGGATTAGGTACCCATATACATAAATATATGTCCACATAATAAGAAAAAATCTGGTCAGTAGAAGATGGAAGCACTTCACTCATTGGGTAGGATACTGGTGATGGATATATTGAATTTGGAAGTAATAATAAATCATTTCTTTCTAAAAAAAAACGATTCTGAGCGAAGGTTTGGTGGATATACTTGACAATTACCTACTGAAGATTACACTAGTAATATATAATATATGATAATTTTATATAATATAATATGAACAAAAAAAGTTGAAAAAAGTGCAATAATTCTTTTGATCATACTGGGAATCGAACCGAAAGCCTCGTGTGCATAATAACACGGTCAGCTATCACTAGATTAAGTAGACCACTGATTAAAAAATAAAAAAATATACTTCTTAAAGAAATATGATGAAATCGTTAAATTTCAATTTGATATAACTTAAAACCAAATCCGACCGCCAAAATCTGACTTCACAATTATTTTTTTGATAAAAAATACATATTAAATAAAAAAAAAAAAAAAATCGAATTTTCAGTAAAGTAGAAAAACCTGTTATGAATTAAATGTCTCACGTACACACGTTTTTAGTGAAAATTTCAAGTTTATACGTCGAACACATTTCATACCAAAATGGCAAAATAATAGATACATATTATTGAAAAAAAATAAATGGCTAAATTATTGTATTGACCAATTTTGTTGTGTGTAGCTTGAATGACGTAATATTAATAATGTATTTAATTTTCATGTCTTAAAACCTAAAATTAAGACTATTATAAATTAAATGACTCAAAATTGAAAATTGCTATAAATATACGCTATCAACGAAAGGTTTAAAATTATAATTAAACTATCCATTATCAATTTTGAAAAAAAAAAATATTTTTTTCAAAACGAATCATTTACTAAAAAATAACATTCTCCCTTTCAAAATTAATAATAGGAAGATGTTTTAGCTTAATTTTTAATGGAGACTCACATTCATTGTTTTGCGTAATGTAATTTTGCTGTACCCAGGTATTGGCCATTAAATAGACAGATAAAACAAATATGAGTAGGTTATTTAAATGATTTTATAATTCTAAATAAAAACATTACATTAAATCAGTTTTACTTTGAATGCATTATATGGACTCGAAAAAACATATAAATATACGAATAGTTTATAAATTAGGTAGAATATAGGTAATTTATTTTATGTCAAACAAATAAAATATCTAACAAAAATGATCTTAATTTCCAATATTCCCATAAAAATGCGAAAAAAAATTCATTTAAAACTAAAAAAGACGTAAATTGTAAAAAAAAAAAAAAATATTAACTAAAAAAATGAAGTTTTGATATACACTCATATCATTTTAGATCTCCTGAAAAATATTCACTTCACAAAATCTGGGCCTTAGATATAGAGTAAGATAGAGATGGCACTAAATTATTGATGACTATCGTAAACTATATTTTTTAAATTTTAAGGGGTTCTGTGTAGGCAATTTTTGAGAAGATTTTTAATAATAAAAATTTAACAATTAAAAAATTTTAATAGGTATATACAGCGTATTCAAAAAGTACAGAATTACAGATTTCTCCCTCCCTAGTATATTTTTTTGAATTCTGATTTTTATTTATTTATTTAGATTACAATACGCTTTTTTGAGAATTCTTTTAAATATTTATCCCCCCCATCCTTTAAATTACAAAATAAATGCATCAACTTTTGATTTTTAAATAAAAAACTCTATTTTAATTTATTTTTTAATATTCATATAGATTAAGAAAAAAATTTTAGCATTTCAAATTTTAATTTCGAATGTGCCATTTTTCTAAAAAACCTATTTCAAAATCGAAAAAAAATGGAAATAAGAGACGCTTTTTGTTGTACTACACTTGAATGAGTATTAGTCATTGGTAATAATCCGACCGACAACATCGATTGCGTTATTGAACAGATAAAATGTCATACTATACGCAGATATACAAAACGTGTTAACGATTTAATATTCATTACTCATGAATAGGACGTAATCTGATATCACTGAAGCCATTTTAATGAACAATGTACGTTGTTATCATTATCAACATTTCGAAATTTTGTACAATAAATTTATAATTAAGAAAAATTAATTTAATTTTGTTTTGTTTTAGTTCCTAAATAATTTCGAAACTAATTTCTTTTTTATAAATATATTATATGTACCAATATTTAGGTACCTATATTATTATATTATATGTATGTTGAAATATAAACAACCCCTATAGGTACCTACGACTCTAACAGCAAAAACATGCAACTACAAATTACTAGGAACAAATTAATTAAAATGCGTAATTTTGTATTTTTTGTTTAGATAATACTTTTAAATTAATTATTAATTACATTTACTTAAGTTCAATCATATATTTTTCCTTCAAAGTTAATCTAAATAATGAGTTATAACATTTTAATAATTACATTAAGTCATGAAGCCCTAACTGTTAATTTAAATAGGTACCTATACATACAATATCTTAAATAATAAAATTTACATTTAGGGCCATTTTATTAATCGTCAGTTAAGAGCATTTAAACTTCGTTTAAATTTAATCTTCAATTAAACTAAAAATTTGACTTTATGATCACTTGGTTAAATTTTAACTGGACCTTAAATACAGATTAAGTTAACTGAGATATTTTGGTCAGTTAAATTTTAAACGCCGTTTAAGTTCAATGTTACATATATCAACTATAATATACTATATTTTATCAAACTATGTTAAATTCTCATACTTACTGTATATTGTTATTGAATATTTTGTAGGCAATAATACATTTCAAAGCAGGGAGTCAAAACGGGTTAAAATTTTTCGGGTTTCGGGTAACGGATTTAAACCGGTTAAAATTTTTCCGGGTTTCTGATACGTGGTTAAAAAACGGTTTTGATTTTTTCCGGGTTCCGGGTTTCGGGTTTAAAATGTGTTAAATGTTTTCCGGGTTACGGTTTTCGGGTTTAAAACTGGTTAAAATTTTTTTCAGTTGACGGGTTTCGGGTTAA
>JAIPRL010004323.1:0-39237 GCA_025469235.1 Pemphigus obesinymphae
ACTAATTTGTCGAAAAACGATAAAAAGAAATGGAAAAATGTGGAATCCTTCCTTACTTAGACTTAAAATTATGTTTAAGAGGCACCTACATAATAAATTTTTATGCAAATATACATAATTAATAAAAAAAATGGTAATTTATATTATTGTATTGTTTTTTTTTTATGAAGTTCGGTTCGGGTTCAATATTTTAATTAAATAGTTCGGTTCGGTTCGGGTTCGAATAAAAAATTGGAAGTTCGGTTCGGTTCGGGTTCGTTAAAATTTTAAAAAGTTCGGTTCGGGTTCGGTTCGACCTCAAAAATCTGGGTTCGTAACATCATTTATATTTTATAATTAAAAATGATTGTCGCCCAGTCTTCAATAACAAAATTTACTAGGTGACAAAACTAGCTTAAAAAATGCACTGGTATGACAGAACCCGATGGTGTGAATTATTGGTGGCAGCGATAGACCTACAGGAACCGCTAAACTGTTAAGAAGAAGTACTAAATAACGAGTGCCACGAAGTGAGACAAATAAATTAAAGAGAAGTCTGCAAAATAAGAAATGTGGCTTATAGGTTGAATTTACAGTCGAAACACATATTGCCAAATTTAAAAATATGAAATATCTTTGAAAGCATCTTAAAGCTTTTTCATAAAATATCGTCCAACAAAGAAGTTACGATTAGTTATAAGAAATCAAAAACTACAAATGATGTAATGTTTTAACTATAAATTTACAATTCTTATCTTAAGTATGATAATTTTTATTAAATACTTACCCATTAAAAAGACAAAAACAGAAAAAGCGTTTTTAACGTCTTCTTGGGATTAGTTCTTTTTGGGAATGAATTCTTAAACTATACATAAACCTAATCCTACATATAGGTACCTAACTAAATTTTTATTGGCTCAAAATATAATAGAGATGTTAATATGAGAAGAAAAATGTAATATATTATATTTTATAATTATAGGTAAGTAGATACCTATACTTACCAACAAATGGATCTTGTTGTAACACTCACTTCGGTTCATTTTACACATTCATTAAGTTATATATTGCGATGTCATTTACCAGTATCTGATCATACATATTATCCTCCGAGTCATCATCACACGCCATAATTGTAATATATACGCTAATAATATTATATTATATAAATGAAAAAGCAATATTAGAATAAATAATATTGATAAAGATGAGGGTCGAAAAAGGTTTTCAACACCTAATATACTGTCTTTGTGAATTTTCGAATATTATACTATCGAAATAGCAGTCGATAACGGTTTGAGAATAGCATTGTTGGTGGAAATCGAAACCGATGATATTTTCGATTGATTTTTGTTTGAAACCAGTTTCCGACCCATTTGTTAATACGAAAAATTTAGACCACTTTATCATCTGAATTAGGTAGCTCAGTGGCTTTGGGCAAAGATATAGGATAGGTAGATTAAACGAACTGTATATACTTTATATATATTACATTTCGAGTACCTACCACTTCACCGATCCAATTTTTTTATTCTCAGTTTTGGCGTCCGGGGAGATGACGAACATTTAACGATATAACATGCGGTATGTGGACAAAATTGTAATCAATTTTCTTATCATTATAACTTTTATTATTTAATTTATTTATTATCATTTTTATTAATTCGTATGAATTACGTATTTTATCCAATATTTTCCCATTATTGATCGGAATATTTATTAAAATTGTATCTCTTAAAAATTCTGTGACGAGTCCGTATTTAATTTCAACTATATTTTTATTCTGATATTCATAGATTTCTCATCTGATCATTATAGTTAGGTACTTACATAAAAGCTCGAGACTGACTGACCGAATGAAAATCCGACTGACTGATTTATACAACATTTTATTTTATTTTCGAGAATATTGTTTTTAGTTTTTTTACCGTTTTTTTTTTTTCATTTTTTAATATTTTCAAGCTATTTTTTAATGTAAATCCAAATTTATATAAGCATTTTTGAGAATCAAAAGTGTAGCTGTCTATTGTATTTAGTCCCTATACTAGAAGAAGACTACAAAGAAAAATACTTATGTAAAAATATAATTAATTTATATGGTGTATTTTTAAATGATTTAACCTATTTATTTTTAATAAAATATGGATTTAAATATTCTATTTAAACATGGTATAATTGTTTAAATACTCGTAAATATAAATTGATCATAGTAATAAAAGTATGCACACTTTTTAATACATTTTGTATTTTGTACTTGCATAACATAAAATTATAGCATATTATAAAATTAAAATAAACATGTATAATGAATATATGTACGCACCCGCGTTAAACAAAGAGAAACCAGAGATGTTAGAATATAAATAGTGTTTTTTCTTCCAGAGCTATACAATGATCGAATGGTATCAAAAGATCTCTCGCTTCTAAAGCGTCAGACCGCATTCCTATGAATTTCAACTGAAGTAATACAATTTGAATAAATAAAGCTGACACGAAATAATAAACTACATTTATAGAACTGTACATGTATAGCAATTAGGTTCATATATTTTTAACTATATACTGACATATACGTATAATGTACACAATATAATATATTATATACCTATGTAATATATACTATACAGGCATCGAGTATAAATTATAGGTAGTAGATTTATTGTGAAAATAAATTATTATTTTATCTCGTTCGAGGGGGCGAGGATATCCATAAGGAAGTTCTAGTATGGTTCGATTTCCTACTATACGATACCCCTTCTCGATTTCATTTTTTTTTTTATAAATGTATACTAAAAAATACATTTGAGGTTGCGAATCATGATCGAATAATAAATAATAGACAATATTGGGTTTTTTGTTGTATACCGCCCATAATCTAGTGTTAATCTTCACTCCGATTAGTGACATTGATTATTCCATGATAGCTGTTATTATGTAGCTTAATATTGGCAGACGAAATAACGACCGAAACGCAATCAATGAATTTACATGTTTATGTTACAGTCTACTACTATACCTAAAAATAAAAAGTAATATTGCTAGTTTTTTTTTTTTTTTTTTTTTTTTTAGATTTATAGATATTAATCAAAACTAATAATGACGCGTTTTAATAGAAACAGATTATTCATAAAAAGACGATTTTTCAAGGCCACAAACTTTCTACTGCAAGTGTCATTGAACACAATTTTCCAAAAAATATATCAAATTTAATAAAAATGCATTTCTTATATACTTTTTCAATTTTTTTTACTTGTAATATTATACAATATGCACTATTTTCAGAAATAGTATTTTTTTAAGATGAAAACAATATATAAAAATATTAAATTAAAGAGAAATAATCTAATTTATTTAACTATAGCAATAACATAGGTAATTATAGAATAAAGGTAGGTACATAATAGTTTAAATATATACAAAGACAATTTGAAATTATATTTAAATATTACGTTATGAAACAGTATTTTAAAATGTATTCATTTTCTGTAAAAATAGTACGTTGAGATAAAAACAATGGCCACCATATTTTTATTTATATCGTTAATTTACAATACTAGACTTTTATATACATTTTAATATAGTAAAAAAAAAAGGCATTTTAGAAAAAAACTAAATTTGTGAATAAAATGGTAGGTTTAAATGGAAGGCGTCAGTGCAATAACAAGAAAGCTCTACTATTTTTGGAAAACGATTTCATTATACTATATTTGATAAAGAAAAATTAGGCCGACATTTCTGTGTAAAAATCAGATATCTCCGATTAATATATTGTCCAATACAATGCAAAAAGAGCTGTTTGGTTGTTTGTATTCCGTACAATAACAAGATTGCTCCGGATCTGTCTTGTTTTCGCACGGAATTCCCAGTGAGGAATTTAGTTAGTGCCGAGGGGGGGGGGGAATATGGTGAGGAAATTACAAAAATTACTTTAAATGAAAATCAAATATTACCAAAAACTTACCATTTATTTTAAATTTAACATTTTAAGCTTTAAATATTTAATTACATTGTACCTACAATCTATATTAGGTATATATATATATATATATATATATATATATTGTTAAGAGTTATGACTTTTTATGATAAAATATATTACTTTATGGGTTAAAAATGTAGAGGGAGGGAATAACCGTCTGAATATTAATAAAAAGGTAGCATCAAGTATAAAAGGTTGAGAACCGCTGTTCTATCCTATATTGTGATTAAACCCAGATATTTTATTAGTTTTTATATATTTAGTATTATATAATAAAGTTACTTATGGCCATATATTATATGAATATTGTTTTCAAAGTCATAATATATTGTACCTACCTTAAAACACTTTTATACAAAAATAATATTTTTATTTTTTTATGAAGTTTGTAAAAAAGTACATTATTTTAACTCATAACATCTAAATTACATAATGTGTAAATTTTTCATATTTTTTGCATAGATAAGCTATAAGCATGATTTTTAAGTTCATTGTATCATATTTTAGACAACAATATTATTTTTATTTTAAATTTTTTATGAAGGAATTTGTGTAAAAAAAAATTTTTGTAATTCATTAACATCAAAACTACAGAATATAAAATTTGTATATTATTTATACATTAAGAATAGATTGTAAAAAATGTACACCATTGAAACCCCATATTTTTGTAAAACGTATTTAAAAACGTTTAATTCAGACAGGATATTCATCCACACTGGTAAAATGTCATATTCGTGTAAAATTTTTCAAAAGATCCTTTCTACCAATAGTAGTCTAACGAGACATATGAGTGGTGAAATGCCGTATACTTGTGAAGTGTGTCTAAAAAGGTTTTCTAAAACATTAAAAAATATAAGAATTTACACTGGTAAAAAGCCGTATTCATGTAATTTTTGTTTTGTTATTTTCTCAAACCAGTTCATTAAATAACCATATGAGAATCCATGCTGACAAAAAGCCGTATTCCTGTGAAATGTGTTTAAAAACGTTTTTCCGAAAGAGGACATTAAATGTTCATATAAAAGTTCACGCCACGTCGGGGTAAATATGCATTTTTATGAAGTTTGGATGATGACGTTTTCTTATATAATGGCAACCTAAGAAAAACTATTATGATAATTCACACCGACAAAATACCATTATTCTATACCGTTATTCTGTACACATTTTGTACAGCAGTGACTTAACAATACAATTACGAACTCTTACAAATGATAAGCCACATAAATAGTCAAGTTAGTCTAACGATATTTTTCTTAAATCTCAACTCTATAGTACCTATATGCAATATGCACTTAACATTTACTTGTATATTATTGTAATAAACCCGTGCTTATACTTAAAAAATATATGTTTTTCGTTGATGATAATATGGTGTTCAGTCTTTAGATATGTACACTATTTTAGACCAACCACCCTAATCCTACACTTACACTTAACTCTATCTCCTGCATCTTACCCACGCTTTTCATATATCACCCGCCATCACATCCCCACCTCGTTTTCGGTCTTTCTCTCCCGCTCTTTCCAGTGACATGCATTTCCTTCACTAACCTTACAGCCTCTGTATCTTCCCTCCTTAATACTTGCCCGAGTCATCTCAATCTATTCTCCCTTATTTTGTCCTCTCTAGTCACTCCATTAATCCACCTTAGCATTCTTATCTCTGATACACTCATTCTCTATTCTATCTTTCTATTGGAGAAAGAGTGAGTGTATGTAGCAAACATAAGAATGTTAAGGTGGACGAGTGGAGTGACTAGAGAGGACAAGAAGTCCTAGAAGTGATATAATATTGAAATATTATTATTCTATAATAAATAATGCATTATTATTATTTTAAAGATTCGTATTTATATATTATATTCAAGTATTAGTGGACATTCCGTTATTATCGTTTGTGATATTATAATTTATCTATCTCAGTGAATATTATTATATTGTATTCATTACAATAAGGCTGGCCTATGAGTTTAAATTTCAGGAGCGTCATTTCAGGGAGAGAACAAAAGATGAGGCGTTTTCTCCGCCATTACAATTCATATAATCCGACAAATGTGTATAGACATAAAAGTTAATTAAATTTTATAAAAATAAGTTAAAATGAAATTAATTCGGTTCACCTAGTTTTTACGTTATTTCCTCTAATTTCACCAAAAATAAACGTTGTGAAATTTTTAATTTACAGATACAATGTAAATTTAATACCATGAGAAAATATTAGATAATTATTATGATAGTGGTTTATGTTATGCCATATGAAGTTTTGTAGGTGGTCTGATATTATCATTTCAATAATCACAGTATAATTCATAGACTCTCTAAAAAAACACAGTTCAATGGATAACATTGTGTGTGTTATTGAACATTTAGTCCAAATTAAAATTAAAATAAAATGAGGAACTATATTAGATAGCTCAAATATCGATATCTACATGTCTATTTGGCACGTTTAAAATACTAGTCGAGAACTAAATGTCACATAATCGGTTTTATTGTCGTGTGCGGTCTATAATAATAATTGTTGTATCTACCGAGGTCTTGTTGTCATCTCGCGTTATAGAATAAGGTTAAAAATGTAATTAAACGACTATTAATAAACCTTACTGCTAATACAATAATAATATATTCCATATACTGTTTACAAGTTATTTTTGACAAAACGTTTATCGATAATATTATAATTTTATGAACAAAAAGTTATGCCAACATAACCTTGATCCTAACCATTAGTGTAGTCACGACATATTAAAGATTACTACATGTTTAATATATTTTATACGTATTATAAATTATAGGCATGTCGGCCGAGTATAATATTAGTGTTATACGAATTACAGTATTACAGGAGTTTAGGTAGGGATAAATCGTATAATATTATCGTGTTGGTTGGCTTCGGTAATTTAAGACGTGTCGAAAATGAAAATATTATTTTCTAGGTAATAAATTGTATTTATATAATGTGGTATAAAAAAAATCAAAAAAAATAAATAAATAAATAAAAAATAGGATATCTTCAAGAACGCATTGATGTGAATAAATATTTAGAAACTCGAATATTTAATACGCACCTATATTACACCATTCATATGTATTATGGTAAGTTTTATTTTTACACATAATAAATTATAAATAACGTATTAAAAAATTATTGTATGTTATGTAAACTAATCAAATAGGTAGACGTATAATATAACTATGGATTACTATAATATTATATTGTTTTTTTTTTCACAATAAACAGCAATGGTACATAATATTATATTTGATTGATATTAGGATTATAATGCACTAAAAATCATCAGAAAATATGTCGTATTTAGAAATGCATATAACATTAGTATAAATAGTATATAACATTTATAAAAAAGACTAAAAAAGTGCAAGACTAAAGTATTGCTAAATATTTTAGTTACTTATTAAATAATTTAATATAACAAGATTATAATAGATATATAATATAATTGTAAAAAAGTATACTTAACTTATAATTTAATAATATACAATTTGTGATATATATATTATATTTAAATCCCAAATTGAAAAATCTACATTCTATAATATATAGATAATAATACATGATACACTTTTAAATTTATATTATTTTAAAATATAAAATAAAAATGTTTTTATAATTTGTTTATACGTTAACTGAGGATAATGAAACAATAATTCCATTACATTTCTCATATATAAGTGTGAAAAAATTGTCGGAAGTTTAAAAAATTAGGTTCATAAATATTATATAAAAATTAAAACTAAGAATCGTTGATTCTTTTACTCAAAAATCTATGTTCTATGGAGATTGTGAAAAACAATTTAAAATTCAAGGCATCCATACCTGAACGGTAAAACTATATTTGTTTTCAATGGACTTTCAATTTATTTTTCAAAATAAATATCTCTACCTTTGATGAAATCCAAAACATGTGTAAAAGAAATACATTAACGTATTCCACAAAACCAAAAAACAATTAAAAATTAAAGTAACATGTTGACTTAAAGGAATATTTTTATTTGGGACGTTTAAATTAAAATTCAAAATTCTACAAAATTTTAGTCCTAATTATGATACCCTAACCCAATAAGTGATACTAGACACTTGAAATTTTTTTTTGATGATGAAATAACTTCAAATAAGACTGTTATGTAATTATGTATTTATACATAAATATAAATTATGACTTATTATATAAACATAAATGTTTCTTTGTGCCGTGTATGCACGATATTATTCTTATATTAAACGATTTGTATGCAATTATATCACAGTATAATACGATCGTAGCCTATATAGTTAATCATAATAATTATTAGTCTTTTTAATGTTTGTAAATAGGGTACCTATAAAAAAAAAAAAAAAAAAAAAAAACGATTTATTCATTTGATATCAACACGATTTTCTCTCGACCGCAACATGAACTTCATATGAATACTATATTATACTGCATTGCCCATAATTTTACATAATATTATGTGAGTATAATATATAGTAGGTAATTATATACATATACACGGTCGTTCAATAATGTTTAATACCAATACGATATATGTTGGAATTTTTTTATTAAATCATTTTTGACAATTCCCATATAGGTATATAAGTAAAAATAAAATAATACAATTAAGCACTTGCGTTGTATAAACAAAAATATTTTCCTTGTACGTGTAACTATTATTTAAATATATTAAATATCAAAAATCGATATGAAAAAAATGAAAATGAACTTTTGTCATATTATAATATTATTATTAATATATTATAAAAACTATAGGCACCACCGTTAAAACTGATTTTTTATTATTCTTATTATTTTTTTTTATGGTAGTCACATTGATTTGTGACCTATGCGGAGGTTCTTTATTATATAATGAACGATAGTATAACGTCGGCGAGCTAACAATAATTCGTAAAAAAAAAAAAATCAAAATGCATTTTGAACCCATAGGGCTTAGGATATGAAATTAATCAGAAAAAAACCCAATTATTTTATCGAAATACCTACCTACCTAGTATCATTTTTATTTTCCATGGAGGATCGACTAAAAATTATTAACATTATAAACACCATATTAGTTATTAATGTATATGTTATTGTAACTCTTGTACATATTGTGCGGAATTTAGTCTATATCAGACCAAATAGTAAGGTTAAAACGGTTTTAAACGATTGATATTGTTTTTATTTTATTTTTTATTAAGTCAGATTAAAAAATAAATACAGAAGATTATATATAGGTATATATATATATTTAAAAGTCGTTGATGTTATGTCAAGTTTCCTATAGTACAGTAGCGGTCGACGACAGTAGTAAGTCCTTCTTTCGTCAGGACTCGGGAGTGCGCCGCCGACGTCATTCATTTGTCATTCACTGTCTCCTGTATCGTTGCATCAACGGACTGACACAATGATCACGCACTGTCAATCACATTTACCTTATATGGACACTGTATATATCTAAGGAAAACACTAGACGTGACTGATCAATAAAGCAAACATAAAATTCAAGAAGGACGGAATGAACGAAAAGATACGTTTAAGAGGTCAATCGCGTTTTTAATGTTTGATTAATTACAATTTCGTAACAGAAATGCGTACGATGACGTGAATATTTTTAAAATATAACAATTGAAGGCATTAACCAGATACATCCACTTTTTTTCGTAAAGTCACTTTTCACCGAAAATGGATAAAGGAAAATATTCTCGAAAAACAGACACAACAATCATATAAACCCGATTATTATTTATTAAGTTATTACATAGAAAAAAAAAGCCATGGGAGGGATATGACACCCTAATCCCCTTTCCCTCGAGCACAGCCCTGCCTTAATAGGTTTGAGATGTTGCATAATAATTATAAATAAGTATAAGATTAAAAATGCAACTAATATGGGAAATGTCATTAAAATAATTTAAGTAATATTATAAATGACGAACTGCTACGTGCAACCACCAGATAAATCCACGCTCTCCTCAACGTTGGTGACCAAATTAACATTTAAAAATATCTTTTGCTATTCAAATGTCACAATATTCTATTTATTAATATGTAAAGAATTAAAATAAAAAAAAAACTATTTTATCAAATATTTCGCTTCTTAAATACCAAAATACCTTGTCCTGAACAATTTCAAAAAGTGGATTTATCTCTTTGTTGCGCACCAAGCCCTTCAATTATTATTTTAATGGGAAGGAAAGGGAGATGGACACGTCTCAAGTATTTTGACAGTAAACCAATATTTTCGAATACGTATTTTTTGACCATAATCTATAATAAAATGCCAATTCGATGACATAAATTTGAATAAAAAAAAAAAGTTTAAGGAATTTAATTTTTAAAATATTTTGAAATAGAGTTATTTCATTTACTTATCTATGTAATTAAAAATATTGTTATTGATATATTTTGTAATAAATGTTATTAGTAAAAATTTACCATGTTAATACGTTGTTTTTAATTTTCGTTACTTTATATTAAAAAACCTAAGCAAGTCGCATATTTGTTTATTTTATTCTCGGAAATATTCATTATATTAGAATTATGAAAATCATCATTATCGAAAAACTGGAATATGAAGTTAATTAAAGAAATAAATACATGTTAATATGCCATGTTCATCATAAAATCCTGTCCGTCATAAAAATAATGATAAAGTAAAACTGAAGGAAAGGAAACATATATTGATAAATGAACTACCAAATTAAAAAGAAAATTAATTTTCAAAGTTACACAAGCTTCACTAATCTCTACCAATAACGAGATATAGTTCATGAGTTATCATGAAAAAGTCTACATTTAAATTGATGTAATTTACACAATTAATAGAATCTACAGTTTTGGTTTTTTGCTAACATAATGAAAATCGAGAACTTAAATTGTTAATCTGTAAAAATACTGACTCATATTACAATTTCATCTAACAGAAATACTTTCCTCGTTTAAGGAAATTTCCTTAAAGTATATAGCACGACGTGCATAATATGTGCATTTCACGGTGGGCATGAGCGTACCTAAAAAATTTTTTGGAAGAGGGGAATGGGATTATAATATTTTTTAAATATTTACTCTTATACTCGTAATTACATATTTACATCTCTTTGTACATGTTTTTTTTTTTAATAATAATATTACGTATAAGATATATTATTATATTATTATATATATACACTGCAGGCCGACAGAAAAAAGTAATTTAATTTCAAAGTAGGTATAGGTGTTTTGGTCCAAGAAACTGGTTTGCAGACAGACGCACACGACGATTGTTGAAAAAAAAAATATATAAATACAAATGTCGTTGATTTATGACGATATTACGATATGTTTTTGTTATCATATTTTAAATGCAGTGTTTTGTCGCACATCGATATCTCAATCGCAAAGTGGTTAATTTTAACAATTCGACTGAATTTGGTCCGTGAAGTTAACGGAAACACGAAAAGCACTTATTTCCTCTATACTGCCAAATTTTAGTACTAAATTAGTGCAATTAGAAAATAAATATAAAAATAAAAATTAGTGCTCAATTATTATGTGACTTATCTAAGATATAAAGAATTTCAAGGGCTCTGAATTTGGTGGATTTGCAAAATATTCTCATTTCCGCTATACTACTAAAATTTAGTGTTCAATTCGTGCTTTCAGAATATATATTAAAAAAATTAGTACTCATAAATGTAGTCGATTATTCACGATATAAAAATTCTGTAAACGGAATATAACGAGAGCATTTAAAGTATCGAAATATCACCTACTTGTAACTGAATAGAATAGCATTTAATTTTTACCTAATTGATATATTCATAAGATTAATATTGTATCCTATCATTGCGTCTAGAGTTATATTGAATTTCTTCATATTTACAGTTGTATTTTTCGACATACGATAAAAACATTGAACCGCACTCTCTAAATTAACTATTAATGTTTTAATCTATTAGAACGTCAATAAGTAATATTTATTTCCCTTAATATCCTAAAAATGTAATGAACCTGTTAATTACATTATTACAATAGAATACTATGTAACTATGTGAATATTTTGTACTTTTAGAAATAGATTAATTTGTCTAAATTATTTGCAAATAGAAAATATCAACATTTAAATTAATGATTAATATTAGTTATCAATTATCATTAAGTTTTAGTGTTATCATTAATAACATTATATTGTTATGTTTTAATGAACCGGTTCGGTAAATTTTCAAGATATTAGGAAAAATTATTATTACTTATTGATGTTTTATTAGATAAAACACGAATAGTTAATTTAGAGGCTGAGGTTCAAAGTTTTTATATTAAACCAAAAAATAAAAAATAAAAATATAGCTATATATATAACAGAATTCTGAGTAATTCTAGGCGACATAATAAGATGCAATAAGATGCAATGTTATAATAGATAGTAATCTACCGATATATCAAATAGTCATTAACTACTACCTATATATATTAGGTAAAAAAAAAAAAAATGCTAATTAAAAAGTTTAGATGAATGGCCAAAGAAGGTATAATGCACAAGGAGAACATTTATATTTTAACGGTGTTATAAAACTTGTTAAACGTTGGAAAAGAATGTATGGATTTAGACGGTGGTTATGCTGATAAGTGATACATTAAATATAGATTACCACATTTTTTATCAAAAAGTGAATAAGTCGTTATCGTAAGTATAAAAAGGCGCACTTCGCTCGTCGGGTGTCAGTAGGGATGGATGCACTTCGCTACTGGGCAGGATACTCTTGGTGGATGTATTGCATTTGAAGTCAATGATAAATCATTGCATTCAATAAAACGATTCTAAGCGTAGCTTCGGTGTAGTATTCATTCAACTCTTAATATTAGTTATATCTTTGATTACATATTATTATAATATATAATCAATGGTCGTATACTCAGTACTTACATATGTTTAACAAACATTACATCAAAGATAAAATGTAGAAATATATATGATCTTACGAAATTACGTAGAAATGAAAAATCTTGATTTGACAAAATCGTATTTTTGCCGTTTTTTCGGCATTTTTTGGTAGTTTTTCCTTACGCATTAAAAAATTATTGAGAAAATCGAAAAATAACCTCTTTTAAAGTATCAACTAGATAAAATTTGCTACAGGAAACCATGTCTGCTTGTGAAGATCGGAGTACTCCTTCTGGTAGTAAATTTGTTAACGGAGGCCTTAAAACCCAATATTAAACCTTTTAGGACTTAGAAACCTGGAAATCTAAAATGTCTATAAATAGTCCAAAATTGCAAAAAAATCAAAAAAAAACTTAATCAACGTAAATATATTACTAAATTAAATATTGAATATAAATTTCAAGATTTTCAAATTATTTTTTTCGAAATTACGAAGAAATGAAAAATCTCGATTTGACAAAATCGTATATTTGCCGTTTTTTTCCTGATTTTTTCGTAGTTTTACCTAACACATTAAAAACATATTGATAATATCAAAAAATGACCTTTTCAAATTACCAATTAGATAATTTTCTACCGGATACCAAGTAAGCTTGTAAAAATCGGAGCACTCCTTCTGATAAAAAAAGTGTTCACAGAAAAATAAAAAAAATAAAAATAAACATCATTGTAAAACCACTAGCTCCCTCGCTACGCTCAGAATCTAAAATAGTCATGAGTAAAGAGGTATTACTTATCAGCCTATCCTAGTAATTTGAGAACTAATTTTTTTAATGTATATTTCATGCAGAACTAATTAAATATAACATGAAATATAAAAATATAATAATATACAATTTGGCAATATAGAACTCAGAAGTCAGAACTCAGTGCTTTTCATAATTTCGCTCACTCGCGGACCTCTGAATTATTCGCCATAATAAATTTTCATATTTGAAACTAACCCATTATATAACTACTAATTACAATACGACTACATATTGTAAATATTTTACTGGTTTTCCAAACATTGCAATATTGATAACAGCCGATACGGTATTGTCAATGGTCAGTGCGTGTCAATTGTGTGATAACCGAGCAATTAAATAATGTACCTATACGTTATATCGAACAAAACATGAGTAGGTATTTCAATAATAATTATTGACGTGCTCGAGAAGGAAACGTTTGAAAAATTGTTTCGTATACTTACCGGTGGAACACCAAAAATTGAAAAGTTTTTTTTTTTTTAAGAAAAAAAAAAAAAATGTAGATTTTTACCACCGTCGCGTTTTATTTTCTTCTCTCGATTCGGATGTTTTTGTTTTTATTACAGTAATCCATCAGAGGCCGCCGTGAATCGGATGTCCCGAGGGCGCAAATAAAATCCTTAATATGGCCCTACCTATTATGTAGGTGCGCATATACGATATGTATATAAATATACGCGTTCATCCAGAATCTTCCTTCATTAACACGAACGTATTAATTTCCATTAGGTATACGATAAAGTTCTTTTTTTTTTTTTTGAAAATGCAAAGTGTATAATACGTCTATGTGTAAAAATATACACACCGAGTCAATTAATATTATATTATTCTACTGTAAGGTGTCCGGCGGGCATTTCTCACGAGAACGGGTCTTCCTCGTTGTCGGCTCGCGCTCGCGACTCGCATCTATATATATATATACACGTATATTGTACGCACACATAATGTTATATACGTCTGTGGTATTAATACTATTATACAGGGTGTTTGACGAAAAAAAAAGACGTAAAATATTCCGAAAAGTCGGAAATTCAAAAATGCATACTACTACGTATAACGGCATAACTGTGGGGTGGAGGAGCATGTATATAAGAGCTGGAAATTATCTACTCATCTCCCAAAGGCATTGTAAATCGACGAACCTGAAAGCCTGAGATTTATGACCGTGAATAGATCTGCCGTCTTCAGAATAAAACTCGAGATTATCTACAAGTTTCATTTAGAACAAAAAAAGATAACGTTTTACGTATGCTTGTAAATAAAATAAAAATATAAATTCGAAATGTTTCTGGAGCAATCAAAATATTAACTGTATTAAACAGTACCAGAATAGGGTGAGAAGGGGGGGGGGTGAAACGAAAATTGATGAACGGTTTTTTTTTTTTTAAATTAAAAGGGCGTTACAATTATTTTTGCCCTGATGGCCAAACGCTTAAGATCCGGCACTGGTATTAACTGTTAACTGTATGGTAAGAAAGTCCACAATTAATTTATGAATATCAATTAGTACCTATTTAAAACATTTTGAGAACTCAAAATTACTGATTGACTGTTTAGATGACAATTTACGGACTGAATACACGATTTGCCCATCGAACGACAATACTTGAAACATTTCCACTTTCATTATGCTATATTATTCTAAAGCTTCGTTAGAATTTATTATGGGAGGGGGTCTTGGGTATACATTCTACACATATCATAATATTAATAATTAAATACATTTCTAGTCAGTCGTCAAAGTAAATCGGTCACACGGTTAAGTATCACATTGAACTTATGGAGACATTGAATAGTTTGTTGTTAATTATCGTGAGAACTGTTAAAGAATATGCGACGTATAAGAATCTATTAGAAATTTCATAAATTTGAAAATTGTTTTAGGTAGAGGCCGAGTGAAACAATTTACGGCTAATAAATTGACAAAAGAATCAAAGAGATATCTAGACGAGGAGATCATTATTCGATATCGAAACACAATAATATATACCTATTTTTAAAATTTAAAATTTAAATGTTCAAAAAATTCAATACTTTTATAAAATGAACAATATATGTTATATAAGGGAAATTAACATGTGCTGAGAATATTCAAAAAAATATTACAAATAATAGCTAGTTTCGACCATAAGTCATTATCAGAACACAAATTAATAAAACAAATCATTAATATTAATAAACATAATACACAGAATATACTAATACCTAATAAGAAACAGATTATTAAACAATATGACTATAGTACCATAGATATATTTAAATAGCTGTTAGAAAATTATGTATCGTTGTGTTATATGTATTAGTAAATATCATTATCTTTAAAATCTATATGCACATTGAAATTATTATTAAAACTATTGGGTTTTACTTCATCATAATTAAGTAATTCTTCCTATACTGAATTATATACCTCTGATGTAAATGATAAAGGCTGGGTATTAACGAGTTAAAACATTTAATAAAGTTTAAAAGTTAAGTTTATTTTAATTCAGTTAACTGTAACTCGCTGTTTTTTTTTTTAGGAATTACATTTAAACTGAATGTTACTTTTCAAAAAAATTTTAACGTGTTCACTTCAAGTATATTTACACAAAAGTATTTAAATTTAGTTAGGTTTTGTCCGAAGTACAATGCACATTTTCTAGATGAGATTTTTCAGTTTTTCTTTTTAATATAGGACATTTTATTATTTATCATTTGTAGCAACAGTAGAGGTGCAATACTAGTAAACTTTAGGTTCATAGGTGTGTAATAATATTGAAAGATGCCAAGTTTTGAAAAGTTATGGGCATTCTCATTTCCAGATGTGTAATATAAATATTTTAAATTTATAGCTATTTTTAATGTCCTATACATTTTTGAATAACAGGTATTTCAATATTTGTTGTTTGTATAAAAGGGTAGAAAAAAAAATCTATGACATTTTTAGTTACTTATTAAAGATTCAACACATTTTGTTGTTTTATTTTTATATAAAAATTAAATGATGCAAAAGTGTATATGATTATACAGTAAGTAAAATTTTCCGTGTTAGGCTAAGCCTAATCTTAGAAATTACATAAATGCTGGACTATATGTCTACACAGTATAGAAAATATATTGTGGTGGCGGGCACTGTCTAATTCATGTTAATATTAGTGCAAATATAAAAATATAGGCATCTTGGCAGCTAGAAAGTATTTTCAAATTTTTTCATTATTGCTAATTAGAAAACCGAAAAGTAAAAAAAAAAAAAAAAAAACAATAGTTGTAGCTTTTAACTTGACTTAGATTATTTTATATTATCGCATCTTAACGAATTAAAATGAGAGTAGTCAACTTTCCCAGCCTTGACATAATTGTTTTTTTATACCACACTAGTGTGTTTTATTCACGGAGATAAAAATGCGATAATATTCGTGATTAAAAAACACGGTGAAACGCCACCGCGGCGTGTCACGGAACTTTGTACGCGATCGTCTGTGTACATCGCGATTATCGCGACACAGGTAGCACTCCGCGTCCCTTTGTAGGTGCGTGACACCGAGACGCGATGACGTGCACGATGTACCTACCTAATACCTCCACTACATTCAGGAAAAAATCCAATAACAACGAAGGGGACGAGATACGTAGTATATGTCCTTAATGTCCTGGACCCTAGGCGGCTTTTTTTTTTTCTCCTCTGAAAATTCAAAACATATAATATTATGTACAATGTAATAAAAATATAATATGTGTACGCGTGAATAATGTATAAAATAGTGTAAGAGAGTCTTATGTATACGTATTATAATAGCCCTCCACATACATATATCATATATATTGTTGTGTGTCGTCGGACGAGTGTGGAATGGAGATAATAATGGAGGAAAAAAAACACCGTTCCTTATGAATGAGATTAGTATCTGTCGTGTATCGATATTATGTATACCCGCGGAATAATGTCATTCATCGATGTATTTTGTATTTATACAAGTACCTATACGTACAATATATGCATAGGTATAATGCGTATTTTATACTTGACGGTATATCGTTTTATCTGTATCATAAGGACATTAAACGTGATGGGAGATGATATTAGCAACAAAAAAAAAAAAAAAGGAAAAAGATGTCAAGCTGGAAGTAGGTACTCTATATAGGTACTTAGTTGAATTTGGTCATTTGGTTCAGATGAGTCCCTTACGATCCCTTAGATGTCCCATACGGATAGCCGCGCCTCAGTGTTCTATCCTGAATTTAAAAAAATTATACTTATTACGTGCCAGCCGGCAACCATAACAATATTCGTATAAGGCTGCTCGAACGATTTATGTGATTAGATATGATTATATTTATATGATTTTATTCTTACTTGTTTAATAAATAAAAATAAAAAGTACGAATATATTGTGTATAAATATATACACAAATTCGATAATTTTCCGAGAAGCTTGAAAGAAAAACTTTGAGAAGTTGGTGAAAATTTCTAACTAGTTTAAGTTAAAATATTCAATGTGAAAAATTTACTATTAGGTACCTACTAATTCACATTGCCCCAAAAATATGGGGGGCAGAGTACATTTTACCCGGACATTTTCGTACTATATAGGCCAAATTTGAGTATTAAAAGGATGATACACACCCGATATTATAAAGTGTTCCGTATAAGCAATTTTTGTAAAATTTTTAGATAATGAAATTCTTATAATTGAAAAGTATATAAATACATTTTTAAAGTAATTTAAAAATAGTCCTGTGTCAGTTCGTGTCATTCAGTGTGTCATTCTCGCAAATTTCCATAATAGTGTCTTTCGGAATAAGCTTAGACAAATACTACATCTGATCAAAATTATAGACGAGTAAATAAACTGTGTATTTACCAGATAAAATCAAAAATAAATCAATATACGGCTTTTTATGAAGATTTGAAATTAATAAAAAAAATTTTTCTTACGACCAGTTGACATTTATAAAAAATAATCATTTGGTGAAAAGATATCATAGGGAACTCAGAACTGTTTTGAAAATTAATAAATCAAACTAATATAACACCGTTAATTTATGAAAATACGGAGACCGTTTTAGGGTGCGATAAGTCTAGGAGTTAAGTCCTCTTAAAATGATTACACTTTTACATTACCTTAAATGTCTGAGAATTATGCACAAGGCCTGAATTTCCTACTCTGCCCGTAATATATATATATTATATATACTTTAAAATTAAAACTCATATAATATATGAATATATAATACATACCTATATATATTTGAGCATTAATGGAAGGCAAATATATTATTGAAACTTTTAGTTTAGTGGTGCCGTCGTGCACCCTGTATTCCCCCCCCTAAAAAAAAAAAAAATTACGGAGTAGCCGTTTTGTTTCCCATTTGGCTAATTCTCTTTTTGGAAATGGGTCTAATTTGACTCCCATATAGGGGCTTAGCATCGAAAATTTTGTTTACTGTAGTGTTAACTAATTTCGGTCGATGTTTTAAAAAAATCACTTAAAATATATATCGTGTGAAAAATAATTTTTAAAAATCACACATATTCCATATCGATATACATTTTTTACTCATTTACCATTTTATCATTATCATTGATTATAAAATATTTTATAATCTATGCCCATTACTCAATGATATTACACATAAGATGATAGTATATTAAGTATGTACAAATGGGAAGGGAAATGAAAAACTTTTACCGTAAAAAAAATGTCAGTCAACATTTCGTTAAAACTTGAGAAACTTGATTTACTGTGTAGTTTACTTATGTATGCGCGTACTATCTGCATGGGAAACCAATTCAGCCATTACCTGAAAAATAATGGATTCAAAACGGGAACTGATTCGGTCACTACGATTTAGACCCGGAAACCAATTCGATATCAGCTAACCTGATATAGACGAGAGTATGTCCATCTATACGAGGATAGACTACCACCACGGTTATAGATAGTAGATACTATGGTTGCGGGACGAGAAATGATTTCATGACCAGTAAATGTTCTTATCAAAAAATTACAAAAACATTTACAACTGCAGTGACATCTAGCAGTTAACATTAAACTTCTACAGTAATATCATATGATTGATCTGTAATCTATGGTAATGAGTCAAACTCATAGATCATAAAAAGAACGGATAGGCCATGCTTATATTAATAAAACAAGAGGCCATGGTCCGGAATGGGGAAGAGAAAAAGACTGCTTTTATAAAGCGCTCTCACTCTAGCAAGAGGTCTTATCATAAATTGTGTTTCACAACATAGATAATAAATATAAATATGAACGCATATACGATTATTTTTTAAGTTTTAATTTATTATTTAATTGCATAATATATTTTACTATTTTATCTAATATATATATTTTCATATTTCTGAGACCCCGCGTAACCTCAAAATCTTAAAATGTTCATTCCCGTGTGATAAACTCTTACGGCCTATCCATTATTTTATTATCTATGGTTAAACTTCACAGTTAGGAACGCTTGTAGTCCCCAGGTTTTCGCCTGATTTGATAAGAGCATTTTCCGGTCACATTTCTCTGCAGGTCGGTATAGATCGTCACTCAACCACAGTATATCTGTATAGCGCCGTGGTTATCGCGTCATACCGTATACCATGTACCTATATATTATGTATAATAATAATAATAATAATAATCTAATAATAATGTATCTCGTCGTGGTCGCCGCCAAATCATCCGGTCGAAATTAGCTGTCACAATAGTCGGGGGGAAAAAAAATTACGTTTCGAGGCCCGCTAGAGCTGGATAATAATAATAATAATAATAATATTGGTTATTATTATTATCGTGTGGTAAAGGGGAAGTGTCTATAATACGGCTATAATAGGTAATATATATATATCATACGAGTATATATATATATATATATAATAGGTGTGTATATTATAGATATTTATACCACACCGTCGAAAATATATAAACGACCACCGGCGGCGGCGGAGAAACGGCCGCTAATGGTTTTAATAACACCCATTCGATAAGCGCGTGCGTCTGTTCATATTATGTGTATATTATAATAATATATACGTATATGGATAGATAGGTACATTATTAAAATAATAATAATATTGTCATTATTATTATCATTATCATTATCATTATTATTATTATTATTATTATTATTATTATTATTATTATTATTATTATTATTATTATTATTATTATTATTATATATCCACAGAGCTCGGGTGTATTAATATACACATCATCTCGCGGGCGTCAGCGGTGTATCTTGTAACTCGTCGTAATAAGTCGTATAAAATAATAACATCCATATTATTATTATTATTAGGTACACCGCATACCTATATATATATACCTACCGGGTGTGTATACAGTGTGTTAAAACGATCGAAAAAATAACACGAAACGTTTCCGACGTCTCTTGTATTTAACATCAATATAGGCGTGTAATATTATAATGAACAAAAGGAGTTTCGAAAAGGAGTCGTGGTGCCACTTTTTTCCTGATGTTTTTTTGTTTTTTTTTTTTTTTTTTTTTTTTTTTGCAATTTCCAAATCTTCATATTATTGCGCACAGTTACGTAACTTAGGGGTGTGATATATCGCCCCCTCCCAGACCCTATTTTCATCGCGATAACTCGTTGATAGGTATTATAATTTGGAATTCATATTTATAATATTGTATAAATATAATATAGTTTCGGTATAAAAATGTGCATGGTGTATCTATGTCACTTAACCTAATGGCATGACACGACAAGTTAAAATTTCGTTGTCAAAAAATATTTCATGATTTAGTTATTCGTATTTTTTTTTTTTTTTTTTTTTGTAACCACAAATCTGAAATTTGCAACATAATTTTAAACCATCAAAAAAGATTTTTTCATTACCAGTTGCTATCAGCCAGCATACTTCGGCATCAGTCTTTTTTAATAATAAACTCGGGAACTTTAAACTGGTGTGAGCAGGTAGAGTAGGTATAATTTTTTGTTATAACAAATCCGAAATTTGTAACTTAAATATTTATCAGTTATTATTTTAGTTGTTAGTTCTAATATACTATAATGCTTAATTATATGCATTAATGTTCTATAATTTATTATTATTAAATACAACCGCTAATTGTAACATGATCTGGTAAGTGTTTTATCTGCATAAGTGTATTCATCAAAATACTATTTTTGATATATGATAGGTAATACAATTAAAAAATTGGTAAAAATTGAGTTACGAATTCCAGATTTGTAGTTACAAAAAATACGAATTGTATTTACTTTATAATTTTGTTATTAATCGTAACGAATTTTTAGTTTGTAGTTCCAGAGAAAGAGATTTTCAATATGTCCTGAAACATTTAATCTTACGATTTCTTTATAGGTAATAATTTAGATGCTGATAATCTTGTGATATAATAATATCTATATCACCTCCCCCTCACCAGATAACGGTTGTAATTACGTCACTGATTGCACATTATTAGATGCGAAAATGCATCATGTCATCAGGGTTGAAGCGAAGTGATATTTTTAGGAGAGCAGTGAGCTTAATTTGGCCGACTGTATTCAAGACTTGCCTGAAGAAATATTTTTACTTCCTTGAAAACGTTGATAAGTGCAACAAAAATAAATGGGTAACACCTTTAACGATTTAGCTGACCGATAGGCCTATTAAAATGCTAAAAAAAGTCACATCTTTAAAATGTGTACATTGCCATTGTTGAACAAAGAAATATAATTGGTCAACTAAAAAGCATGAAAAAAAAATGGATCATACTTTTAACGATTTGGCCGACTGAGGCAACTTTTGGAGGGAAAGTTATCCTTCTGTGCTTAAATGTCAAATATTAAGGGTTGGAGAAAAATGAACTTTAAACGTTCACGAGTTTCGAAAAGCAGTTAACTCCGAGACTTGTCCCCTATATCTTACCCAGCTTATCTTAACAAAGTGTCTATAAACCAAAAGAAGTTTGAAAACGTTAGTGAACTTGAGCAATACATCTCTCCTGGAATTAAATAATTTTATGATGCCCTCAAAACTTAGCCCTTTATACTGATCAAGAAGAACGTTCCGCAGAAGATTTCTAATTTTTATTTATAAGAATAAAAAAAAACTTCTTTCCTTACATGGTGGTACCTATATGTTTTTGTCCAGATTTATCATTTTTTTCAATTAACAATATAAAACCATTTTAGTTCTTATGTAAGGTATTTCTTTATTGATAAAAACCAGTGAACTTGAAAAAAAATACATAGTTCATTTTGAAAAGTAGTCATTTAGACTATAAAAAAGTTTGTTATAGTTCTCCGGCTATATTTATTATAAATAGTTACCACTACATCTTACTATACAAAGGTATTGCCGATAAATGTAGGGATGAAATTTGGAAGTATTGCTGCTGATATTTTGGAAGAAAAATGTTTTTTTCATGTTCATAAAAAATTATTTTTACTGACATGATCCGTTTTCGATAGTGATAATAGTTGAATTACATTAGCTGCATGATCGGGATTCAGCGTGCGCGTAAGAATTAATGGCTCTCGAACGACCGCTCAAATTTACCGACGAAATATAGATAATATTAAATATAAAATATTTTGGTTTTGATTTTACATACCAGTATTTTATAGTTTTTAAAATTGACAATAACGTTTTGTGTATAACGTTACGACTATTATATTTTATAATTATATGATTTCAATTATAACTTTAGCTGCGTATCGAACTGGTCACGATCCTGTGCGTCTTGGACTTAAATTAAATTATGTCAGTTTGTCATGAGCAGCCGTCGCCGCGCATCATCGAAGGAATCGGTTTCGTTTAAAAATGAGTAATGGAAAATCTGTGCTGCCAAAAACCGGTCGCATTGGCTACGCGTCACAGGAAGGAGTCTCAACTTGAAAGTCAAAACTATAAAATATACGGTATACGATGGTATTATATATTATACATTATACGGTATATTATATCATATACCATGGTATAACTAAAAAAAAAAAAATATAGTACCTACTTATAGCCTATGGGCACAATACAGTATAAAATTTAAATATTACGGGACCGCAGAAAATAACCATGTATAATGTAATAACTCGGTTAGTAGGCCAACATATTTTCAGTTTTGATTTTGATCAACAACACTGTAATTTATTTTTCGATTTCAAAGTTTAATTTTCATTACCGTTTTCCGTTTTTTTTTCCCGGATTTGATTTTCAATAAAGTAATCCGATTTTTTCGGTTTCCACTTCGATTTCAATTTCGATTTTAATTTTGTAAAAGTTTTAACGGGTAAGTATATGATATGAACGAAGAAATTAAATCTGCGGACGAGGATTATCTGAAACAATAATGAATAAATTGTTAAACAATCTATATAAACAATAATAATAAAATTACTATTGTGTATCAATAAAAATGAGTACTGAGGTATTATTGTATAAAATGTATATTATTTTTATTTTGAAAATTTACTCCCTTCAAGTTTTCAGCTGTCTTCAGTAAACATCAATCTTCAGATAATGAAATATTATCATACAGTCGATCAAATATAAGATCGTATAGTAAAAATAATTAACTTATCTGTACATACATGTATAGGTAGATAATTCATTTTGCACAACATTACCTCATTTCATGTACCTACATACTTACTATGAGTATTTTGAAAAAAATTGCTTAGTGGTTTTGGCTATGGTATTTATAATTTTTTAGAAATTGTACGTTTATCTTATATTGTGCGTAAATTAAATTACACAATTTATTTCGATAAAATAATTTTATTAAATATATTTATCGAATATTTCATGAAAAATGGTTATAAATTGGGTAAATTTTCTATAAAAATCTATAAATGATTGCTATGATAAAATTTGTACGAACTATTTTCATTTTGTATGCTTTGTGGCCAAATACTATATAATATAATAATTTAATAATTTAATGTTTTAAATCGTTCGTTATTAAGAAGATAAAAATAAGTATAAACCCGTTTTCCACTGTGCCACGGGGAAACTACCTACTATCTTACACTTTACTTGCTTGATACTATGTAATAATTACTTATTCCTATTAAGTGTCTAAATCTTTTCAAGTTAAGTTATGAGCAGATATTTATAAAACTTGGAAATTATAATTTTGTAACTCCACCATCCAAACACCAACCGCCACCATAATCAACTACCAACCCCTCTTTTCGTTCAAACTATAAACTATATATTAACTATAACAGAACACTTTGAACGAAGTATTTTAATCAAAATGTAGTCCCTGTTTGTTGATTAGTACACAAATTTTTTAATTTTTAAAAAATGATGCCACCACTGTAGGAGGGAAAACTAGAAAGGTTAATTTTTATTTAATTTGACTAGAGTATACTAGACTAACAGAGGTGTACGTAATTAAATATCTTTTTTTGTTTTTAATTTTTGTAACATGCAAGTGCTATATTTTGGAAGCTGATCAAAAATATATTAAACAAGTTATTCAAAATGTATTTTTTACAGAACAAAAATCCTGAACTGCTAATAAGTGACCAGTTTTTTCAATTATATATTTATAATATGAATTTATTTCAATCGACCGATTTTTGTAATAAATGATAGGATGTCGGATGGTTAGGTATATACAAAACGGTTCCATAAAATGAACAGAGTGGTTATAATGATTATAATGTACAGCCGATTAATTGATTTTCTACCTATAATTAGCCTTGTAATATAGTTATTAACTACTATAGGTAGTGCATATTCGTAAACATACAGAGCACTTCTGAAATAGATAGGTTTAATATGTATTTAAATTCATCCTAAAGAATATTATAATTTACCGAAAATGTATTCTAAAAGAACTATACTTTTTTAAAAAGAAATGTTTGCATACAGAGTATTATAAAATGCAATTTTTTCCAATTAAAAACGTGAAGCACATGTGTATTTTTCAAAATTTTAAGGTGAATCGTCTTATTATTTATATATAAACTTATTTTATATTTGTTTCTGACCAAATATAAAATTCTAGTGGACATTTTTTTTATTTTATCTGTGTTATAAAAAGAGGTATAAACACCGTACTAGCTAAGTAGAAAATCTAATAATTAGTGGTGAATATTAAATTAACGCAATTCCGTATTCTTAATCCTAAATTGTTTTTATATCTTATGGGTCTAGCCTCCCCCCCCCCATGGAGCTAAACCTGAATGTTACAATAAAAATTTTAATATAATTGAGTTATTGAATATTCATATTAATACTAATAACTATATAACTTTCATTGATAATAATTGAACTAAATGAGTTAACTCGAAAACGGAAAAAATCGTTAACTTGCATAGCCTGAAAAAAAAGTAAAAATCAAATTAATGGAAACACCGCTATACTTACAGCCCAATATCTACGAGTGGTTTTCTCTAAAATGTAATATTAATTTTACGTTTTTATTATAATTATTTTGCCTGCTATATTTTAGTCCACTGCATCAGTCTAGAATAACGGTGGCACGATGACGTATATACGGTATATTCTCAACTATGCTTCAGGCGGTATGACGGGTAATTCATGTACCTACCTATTAATATAAAAATTATAAAAATATAAGACTATCGGATGATCTGATATTCATTGATTAAAAAATGAAATCACAAACATTCACATGTCTGCAAGTCAAGTTTCATTCAATACATTATACCATCTATAATTCTTATGACTCATGTATTTTGGATAATATTATATATTAATATTGATAGCTAAAAAATATATATATTTGAATTGTTTATTTTTAAAATTGATTAAATACATTTTTCAAAATACTTGGTAAACAAGGAAAAACTGTATACAATTTATAAATCCCATGTAACTATTCCATTTTTTTTAAAAATATATATATATTTATCTATACTTTAAGCTATTTTTTAAGCAATGTTCCACACTAAAAATTCAATACCAAACCGAAAATTTTAATAAAAATTATTTTAGAAAATCAGTTTTAGAACTAGGTTACTCATTCCTCTACTATTTATTAAGATTGAAATTCATTCATTGAATTAAATAAGATAATATCGAATTATTAAACTCTAAATTATTATTAATATTAAATTTAATAGGAAAAAATCAAATTTATATGTAGATTATCAGTTTTTTTTTTCTTCTAAAATAATGTATAGCGTATATATTTTATAGTAGATATTAACTTATTGAACTAAGAAATATATTATGTTGAATGTACATAATCAGTTATGGAATTTATTTTCCTCATAAAATCATAGTTATAGTAATTCAACTTTTACGCAATATGAAATTATGCGATTGAATAATACATTTCGGATATTTATTTCAAGACCAAACAAAAACTATTACTTATTACAGATATTTAAAAAAATATTATTAAAATCGATTTTTTCACAATATTAGTTTTGAGAATAGGCTTCTTAATAATACATTTATAAATCAAATTAAAACATTTCTAGAAAGTAAAATAATTTTGGCTTTAATAACTCTATATAGACTTTCAGAAAATTAGTGTTTCGAAAATACATTTTTATACATTTTTTATTTACTATTTTAAATACGTAATCGAATATAAAATTAACAAAATATTATTTGAATAGGCAGGTACTTACTACTTAATATTATAAAATCATATTTAGGTATAATTCTGAAAATTTCTTTGTACTGTATATAAATGCGAACAGTTAAACCTATTGATACTCAATTTTTTCCATATATTATGTTTATCGTTCTCTGTGGCAGGTTTAAGTAGCATTTTTAAAAATCTTTTCACACAATAAAATGAGCACATTTTTTTTGTTACCATTAATAATTTTGGTAATATTAAATGTATATAATATTTATAATAATAATATACATACCACTATACTATAATAGATTACATACTTAAGAATTACTAATAGCCTGGGAACAGTAAAAATATTAAAAAATTTAAAGAACTAACGGTTATAACGTATTGAAAGGTGGAAATAGGAATAATATAATACAAACATATTTATATTTTTGGGTATGAGGAGTAGTTTTGAAATACGTCTTAAGGAATTTTCTAGTGTATTAAGCTTAAAATTACATAAACGTTCAAATATCTTTTTAGATTAAAATATAAATCCAATTTTTCTGAATTTTTAATCAAATATTTATTAAATTCTATGGAAAAATTAAAAAGGTTTTTTTAAACAATATCAACATAAATCTATTTGATTTCGAATCTAAAATTTGTTATTTTTTTTATCATCAATGTGACTTATTAGCGTGCAACCTGTAGGGCATAATTTCTTGATGAAAACATTTAAGTATTAGGTAGGTACACTATAAAATTATGTAAATGAACTACGAAATTGAAAATGTTTATATTAGAACATAAACGAATATTGTCAACTTTATTTTACTAGTTTACATATATTTTATAATAAGAAAAAAAAATTAAAATAGAATAAAAAAAATTACTTCATTTAAAAGAGCTTGATGAGATAATTTAAAAGAAAATTTTAACATTCAGTCAAATACTTTTCTCTTGAACGTGTATGCCTATTTAAAAAAAGGAATTTTAAAAATGATAAGAACTAAATAACAGAATATAGTAATTGCGTTTAAAGTTAAAAATATTAATAAGTAATAGGTAATAGTAAAACCACGAGACACATATAGTATAGGCACTTATTCAAAATGCTTTTAGGTGTAAAAATATTAAAAAAAAATAGATACTTAAAATTCTAAAAATTACACGAGCACTTAATAAAACTTTACAAAAATATTAAATTTGAAATAATAAATTTAAAATGTTTAGCACTTTATTTTAATTCCTGGACTCTTTATAATTTATCGTGATTCATTTAAACTATTAATTTCAGTGTTATATTTTTTAGAAAATTTAAATGCATTTTTTTTTTTTAATATAAAAACTCGGATTGATGAAACGAATAATTCATGCCAATACACTAAATGTACTTAAAAATAGTACTTTCTGAGTTGACTAGAACGCACTATTTTTAATTTTTCGTAGGGGACCAATTTAATGTGTAAATATTGAACCACGTATATATTATGGGTCATTGGACGGGGAACTATTATGATATAATCAGCAGAACTTTCTTCACGGACGACACAGATACAGCCCATAATAATTGAAATTTTCCAAAGTTATAATTATAATATTATATTAAATACTTACGTGAAAATAAAAATAAGAAAATTATTTTCTCATTAGAAGAAGTACAAATCTTATAAAAATGGTTAACATGGAGTACTTATGGCCTATATACCACTTGTTTATATGTTTCAAATGTATTGAATTTAAAGTTAAGTGTGTTTTTCCTTCGATAGTTTTGAAATTACGTCCAAAGTCGGCATAGGTCTCTTGCTAAATTTAATTTCACTATAAAGTCACATATTATAGTACTAGTATAAATACAGTGGAGAAAGTTCCACGGGAACAACGATTTTGTTGACACGAAATCGAAGAAATTATAGTAAGTTGAAATCTAATAATTATTCTTAGGCAAATTAATTAAATTAAATTTAATTAATTAAATACCAACTATGATATACTGATAAGTCCAAACGACTGTTTGAAACGTTATTATTGAGATCATAGCATTTTCGAATTATAATATTATTGCTATATATATAGATATTATATAACTATTGCAATATCTCAGAAATATCATTTTTAATGTTGCCCAATATTTTAATGTAATATTATGTATGTAAAATATGAATTAGCACTCAGTATATTAATATGGTAGGTTAACTACTTAATTAATACTATGTAAAACTATATAAATGTGGAATAAAATTATACGTAAATTTGTTTAAGTTTTAAAGCTTAAAAATATTTAGGTACTTAATGATTTTTTACGCAAATGCAAATATTGATTTTTAATCTGTTTTTCAAAAATGTATTTTACGAGAACATTAATTTGTAATAAAATAAAATAATATGATATAATGTATCATATTATTTTACGTAGAAGGACGATTCCTTATTAAGCAACCTACCACTTATAGTAATCGAAATTTCGTATATTGTAGGCAATTATTGTAGGCTACCTTCTACGTACTGTTTTGCGAATATTATATACGATAGTATAGGAAAATACATATTTTTATTATAACATGTTCGTATAATAATTTAATACCAATATTATACGTCAATGTTCGTAAAATATAAAAATAAATTACCTATACTGGACTATAATGATACTACTAATGATAATAATAATTGAAAAAAAAAAATTTATAATATTATATGTTATGTAATAGTAATACGAATCAATTCCTCAAAAAAAAATAATTTAATAAATTATACTTAGGTATAATCCATAGATACCTATACAGTATACATGTTAATAAATGTTATTAACCGGACATATTATATGGATTTGAAATAACGGGTTGATTTAGTTACAATATGGTCAAAATGAAAGGAGAGATAGGCGGATGCCACCACAGCCCCTTTATTGGCATTTTTCGTTCCACCTAGATATGTGAGCTCGATAAATTTACCGGGTAAATTTTATGGGTAAATGTAAATTTACCCGATGGTTTTTTTTCCCGGTAAATTTTTTTTACCGCACTTAAAATCGAGTGACCCCTAATTTTAAATGTTTGTACTAATGTAATAACTTTTATTTAGTCTATGCCATACTGTGTTTACTCAGAAAGAAAAAATGCGCGTTTTGTACATATTGTATCATTCACGTGTCACGTGATCAATATTTATTTTGTTCTTATCAATTATCAAAACAGTTGATATTCGCTCGACTCGTTCGTTGTGTACACGATTTTAAATGTGTTTAAAACATGGTTGTGTATACAGTGTACAGTTATTTCAAATTAGTTATTGGTTTATTAAAAATGAAACCAAAGAAATAAAAAAAAATTTTTTTGTTCGAGATCAAAATGGTGACAAATTTGTCTGTAAATATTGTAATAAAAGTTACAAAAAAAATGTCAGGAAGATGGTATTACATATTAAAAAGGAATGTTCAGATGTACAATATAATATATAATATAATATATTGTATTATATTATATATAATATAATACAGATACAGATATACAGATAGAGATAATATTGAAGAATCTGAAGACGATCAGTTTGATGGTGAAATAGATTCAAGTGATGATGAGTTTTTTAACTCAATCCAACTAACATCAATAAATTATTTAGCTTATTATATAAAGCAATTTAACACTGTATTACTATTATTTTATTGTTTTCTAAAAAGTTTATATTTCGTTTTTTTTTTTTAAGGTATAAAGTATTAAAGTTAAATGTATAAGGAAGTGATGTTGAATTTTTTAACTCCATTCAACTTACATAAATATATTACATAAAGAGATTTAAATCTATATTACTATTATTTTATTGTTTTTTAAAAAGTTTATATATATATATTTTTTAAGGTATTAAGTATTAGTTAAATATATAAAGTATTAAAGTTATGTTGAGTTTTCTAATTTATTTAAATATACATTATGTTCCATTATATATACGTTAAAATGCATTTGTATTACATAAAACAATTTAAAAACCACTACTAGATCCCATGCTCTACTCAGAATCTAAAAAGATAAAATGAATGTTAGTATTAAAGTTGTTTATTTATTAGAATAATAAATTATTTACTGTTCTAAATGAAACAAAAAGTGTTTGGTGAATATTATGTCCTTTTAATGTGAAAAACTTTAGGAATAGATAAACAAAATGAATAATGATAAAAAAAACTTTTTTTTTTATGTAAATTAATTAATTTGTACCTATATTTGATATTAAGCAATACGGCTTCAAATGATTTAAAAAGTTATGAAATAATAATTAATTTGAAAATAATAAAATATATATGCAAAAAAAAAAAATTTACCGAAATTTACGTAAAATTTACCGATAATATTCACATCTCTAGCTCCACCCTTACTCATTTTGTCCCCAAAAATGCATTTTACCGAAGATATATCTATTTTTTAAAACTATAGTTATATTATTTATAATATTTGTATTATATGTTATAGAAATTTAGAAGATTTTAATTTCAAGTCAGATGACTGAAAAATGTAGGTAATGATAGGTAAATTCATCCGGCAACCTTACTTGTTTCTAGCTACATTGACCACTGATAATTTTAGTTATATAGACTATAAATATATAAAATATATATATAAAAAAAAGTTAAAACTATATCATTTATAAAAGGACGTGCATATATTAATAGATATATATGTGTATTTTTATAGACATTTTTTTACATAATTGAATATTAAAATAAGTTATCTACGTAAATTTCAGATATCCCGAAGAAATATTTAAGGGCAATCAAGGGCCGACAGATTTAATGCCAAATGAATAACTTGCTTCAAAACGTATGTATACAAAAACATATGTATTATCAACTTTTAATTACATTAAAATTCTTTTTAATTAATTATCACTTTTATAAAAATTCCACCCTCAGGAAAGTGGCACTCTAGGCTGGGGCCTAGATCACCTATTCCCTGAACTGGCTGATCGACCATGGTTTTTTTTCTGGTTTTTCACAACAAATCGAAAGACATTTTATATTTAATTTGTAATATTAGTCATATTTTCTAAAATATCTCGATTGTAATATTTAACAGAAAAATAGAAATTAAAAAAAAAAATGTTTGATGAAATAAAATGCAAAGAAAGATAAAACATTAATTTTCAATTACTTAAAAATTAATATTTTCAGAGTTATTTTGAGGAGAGGGTAATGAGTGTAATAATAAAAAACTTCCTAATAGTTATCTTTGTTTTATTGGTAGGTAAGATTGAGTATTTTAATTTATGTTATTTTTACTCATGGTCATGTACACATTTTAAAATATAAAAATGTTTATAAAGGTTAATATAGGGCTCTTAAAATTATTTCGTACCCAAGAGTATTTTTGTTCTAGTACACCACTGATTGATCACACTCATGGCCGTGAACGTAATGTTTAGGTAGGTACTATTTCATTAGATTATGAGCGTAGAGAGGAATGTATTATATTTATATTTATTTGTTTTTATGTATGTACACACATTTTTGGGCAAATATATTGAAATAAGAGTTTTTCTGGTTTTAAGATTTTTCTGGTGATAGAAAATTTGTTCTAGTTAGTACTTTATTTATATTATTATATTGATTTTCTATAAGTATTTTTTACAAACGTAACGAAAAACTATTTTTTATATATGAAAATCACACAAAAAGTTGTTATCATTTATGAAATAACAAATAAACTAGTCATGGCGATATGGGTGATATATAATATTAAATATAATTAGCTATGATAAAAGACTGAAAATTACTATAAATTTAAAAATCAATATGCCAAAAACTTGAAACGTACACCAAATATTTATTATAGTACTATATGTATATTGACGTTGTAAAATCACACCGAACTCCGCTCAAAGTCATTTGGTCCAAAAAAATGATTTATCATTGCTTTCAAATTCAATGCATTTACCACGGGTGTCCTACCCTTTGAGGGAAGTACTTCCACCCTCTACTGACCGGATTTTTACTAAAAGTATTATATTATATACCTATATAAGCAAAAAACGATGGGGTATATTTTGAACAAAAGGGTATTTTGTCATTTTAGTTTTTGGCGCAAACGGGCTGTGGTTGAAAGAAATCGTTTTTTTTTCTCAGACGTAAGACTATATAGTTAAATCAGATATATAATATGATGATATATTATATGTTACGGTCAAAGTGGGAAATTCAGACATTGTGCACAATGCTCAAACATTTAGGGCAATGTAAAAATGATAATTTTAATACCTACTCCAATTTGGACTATATTCGTAGTATGAAAATGACTGGGCAAAGTGTACTCTGACCATATTTATATAAGCAATGTGAATTAGAAGTTAATAGTTAATTTTTTATATTGAATATTCTAACTTAAACTAGTTAGTTATTTTCACCAACATGCCCGAACATTTCGATATGCAAGGAGGTGTTTATCCAAACTATTGTAGTACAAAAAGTACAAATTTCTCTAAACGAAACTTCTGGGAAAATTATCAAATTTGTGTGGTTAAGAATATGTTAGCTGTACTGGTAAGATGTTATGTAAAACATAAAAATGTAATTGCAAAAGTTCAGGTAAATTTTACAATAGTGGTTCGTGTATGAACAAAAGAAAACAACTATTCATATACTTATTTAAAATAATAATATAATAAGACAAGTATATAAATTTAATAAGATAATACATATATGTATATAATTTATTTGTTAAAATAAACAGCTAATGTAACAATACCAGTTTATTTAAATTTATTAAAATATGAAGATTTTTAATGTTTTGTCATTTAATTTTTAATTTTTCATCTACATTGCCAATTTGATAATATCAAATAATATAATAAATAATCAGGTAAAAATTCGTAAGTTTTCATTTAATTCATTTAAATTAATCAATTAACCATTAAAATTAAAAATATCCATAAAACATCAATAATATTAGTGTAAAAGTATAAAGGTAACATGGTTTTAAATGGAAAAAAAATATTAACCTCAGTCCTAATGCTTTAATAACAACAAAGCCCCAACGCCATATTTGAGAACATATGAAAATTTTGTTTCTGCTCTCCTGTGAAAATGTCGCTTAGCCCTCTTCGCATATAACCAGTCGACATATAGGGGAAAGGAGGGTTGGCGACCTTAAACTTTAAACATCTATAGAAGATTTATTATTTATATATGATGTTTGATTTTTAAAGTATATTTTATTTTGTACCTAATAATATATTTAAAAAATAATAACATCTACATTTTTATTTTAAGTATAAGTTTTGATTTCTTTTTTCAAATTTTATAGTCTCAACGTCTTACCCTATAATAGGTGGGGTAAGTTGACATATTCTAGGGTAAGTTTGCGTTATGCAAATATTATATATAAATGGGTACTTACATTAAATCTGTGACGTATACCACATAGCATAAAATTCATATTAAAATTCAGAACAACAAAATTTATTAAATTGTAATAAATAAATATAAAAATATATTTACAAAATAATACAACTTGTACTTTTTATTAAAAAAAAAAATATAAATGTATTAACTTCTGAACAATAAAACATTTTATATTTCGATATTGATCTTACCCGACATAATAATACTTTATAATAAGTATTATTCTAAAACACACAATATTATTAATTGAATCAGTGACACAGAAATATTGCATGCAAATTTCGCTATCCGATAAAGATTGTTAAATAATTAATGTATAATTATTACAATTATTTGAAAATTCTTACGGCAGATGGTTGTTGAAAATGATCAAAACGATGGTTTTGAGAAAAATTATAACAGAAAATCACATGTTTATCTCTATAATCTCAAACTTCGAAAATTAAATGTGTATAATCTCCTTGTATATATTATTATGAGATAACTAATTTATTTGATAACATTTAATCAGTTAAAATAAATTCGCCAACTTACCCTCTTTTTCCACTATACTTTAAACTTCAAAATAATTTAAAATTATTTGTATGTGGACTGTGGAAAAATACGGTATGTATAAGATAACTTGTATTTACTGTGTGTTCGAGACGCGTACACTTGCACATTTCTATATTGCTTTATTATTACTTATTATTTAATTTATTCTTTTATTATTGGTGTAGATATATTATTATATCATTATAACAATATAGTAGATAAAAATTCTGTATCATATTAACATAAAATATCTATATAATTTTCGTGTATAGGTATATTGTATTAGAAAACCAATTTATTTAATAACATATATGATCGGTTAAAATCAATTCGCCGACTTACCCTCCTCTCCCCTATCAAAACCCACATTTTGTAGAGAGATAAAAATGACGGTCTGTCGTTGTGATAATACGTTTCGGGTTATATTCTTTCCCCCTCTCTCCCCCCCCCCAAATATATACGCAAACCCGAATTTGATATAATTATCGTGAAAAAATTTATGGAAAATACAGAATACGCGTAAAAGAGTTGCGGATAAGGAAGAAAATCGTCTCGAAATGCGCAGGTATATACCAGCTCCTATACCTATATAAAGCAGGGTGGTATAGGTATATTATATAGACACGCAGTATACCTGTGCGGGTATAATAATATGATAATGTGCGGTATATACCATCGCCTACCATATTACGTGTACATTACCGCAGACCGGCAGAAAGGTTCCGTGACCACTAATTGAGACACCATCGCGGGCCGCATACCGCAACGATACGATAAACGACGTATATATTATATACTCTTCCTATACACATTGTTGGGCGAATATTCGCATTGTACCGCATAATACGTAAAAATGTCTTACCCACATATTATCATTATTATTATTATTATTATTATTGTATTTATAGGTGTATTTCTTTTATAGACGCGATGAATGGATACGCCGTAATGGGCACGCATATATATATAGGTTAGGTACCTAAAATATATAATATACACGATAATGCATAATAAATAATAATAAAACGTATATAATACGAGCTCGAGATTTTGTGTAAATGTTAAAAATATAGGAATTACGGCGATTTTTCATTCCTGCACCGGAACGTAGGTATATATACGCGCACAAATGATATTGAAAAAAAAATTGAAAAAAAAAAAAAACCGTCGACCGGGGTATATTATATGTATACGAGATAGGTGGGTATATATAGTAGTGGTATATACACCGAGCTCATCTTGTGAGGTCTTCATATATAATAACAGGTTGGCGGGCACGGGAATCAGCGTGAGGCGTTGTGGGACGCCCTGAGGCCCACTATCTCTGGGTACCTCCCCTTGACACCTTGGCTAATTCTCTATCATTACCAACACGAAACCGGCAACTGGTCACATATACGTACGTATATATATATATATATGTATTATAATCTCGGTGTATATTTACCAATATATGTATAAGTATATAAATGTACGGTGGGTGTGTGTGTGTGTGTGAATTCGTACGTATATATATATATATATATATTATATATACCGGTGTGTGAATATGTGCGTGCGTACATCATGACCTGCCGACGTTTTATGTGATATTATATGTTTTCCGGATCGAATGCCACGGAAAAAAAATTAACACATATACGATAACTGCAGCAGGTATATATTATAATACGATGTACATAATATATATACAGGGTGCGCACCCCGGGCGGCCAGACGGCAAACGTGAGAAATTGACTCGAATAATTTACGCGCACACACCCGAAAGCGTTATTCGAATGTTTCGATATATAATATTAGCGACGACATAATATATATACACGGTAATATAGGTATATACCATTAAAATATACATAGTAGTGGCGTTATAGTATCGGATAACGAAAAAAAAAAAAAATAATAAAAAATCATCAAAATTCGATAAAGACGACAACGAAAAATATATTATGTTATTTATATAGGTATACAGATAAAGATGATTAATCGGGATTTTATATATATATATATATATAGATAATAAGGTAATGTTCGTTCAGTTTTTACCTAAACAAATATCAGATAAATTCAATTTTAATCGTGTGAAGAATCGCTTAGATCACGGGGTAGTGTATAGGACATATATAATGTATATGTAACATTATATAATATAGCAGTTGCACGGAGACCTATAGGAGTCAATTTTTCGGAAGGCGGGAATAAGTTTCGAAAACTGATAAAAATAATCGAAAATATTATATGAATTCCTCTCGTGACTTTTTTTTGGGGGGGAGACATCCACTCCTTCCGTGCATCGTCTTCTTGATTAAATAAGTAATCCAAAAATTTATCAAACTTACTATTATTTGATTTTTATAAGAACTCGAAACTCGTTCCGTCCGGTAACAGTCCGGTGAGTGTAACGAGTAAGTTAGCATTTACACGTCAATATAAATTCAATCAAAATTTTAAAAAATTATCACGAAAGTCTGACAATTTAAAATACATTAACCGTTAAACGGATGATAAAATATAGTAGGTACCTACTCTGTAGATAATATGAAGTCACTCGCATTTATCGTTCAGAGTTTTTATATGACTATTGTCGCCAGGTCTATATGTTTAAAAGTCCGAACAGGCGCGTATTGTAGTATTTTTTTGGATGAGGGGAGCAAGTTTAATTTGGCCAGCCGACTAAACTTTTATTTTGAATGAGCAAAAAAAAAAAAAGGACATACCTTTAACAATTTGGCCGATTACAATGCTTTTTTTCCTAAAATACTTCCTTAAAATCGTAAATATAAGCAAATTGAAGAAGTCTTGAACTTATTTCTGTTTTCCGATTTTCCATTACTGACTCTTAGATTGGACATGGCTCTTAACGATTTAGCTGACTGATAATCCAATTTGACTGACTAAAACCACTTTGGGGGGGGGGGGGGTATTGCCACTAGTTATGACCCTGGGTCAGATTGAACATGGTTATATCTATGATAAAAGTTCACCTGAATGTATAAATATAAATTTAATTAAAATTGTGAACGGAAGTCCGACGATTGTAAATTCATTACTATGAGATATACAAACTATAGTATAGGTACATGCCTAGTCCGTGAATTAGTGAGTCACACTTAAATACTTAAATATGGACTCGTCATAGGGTCTTATATAACGCACAATTTAATTATATATTCGGATTTATAATAGGCATGTTATATATAACATAAAATTCAAATGAACAGAAAAAAAAAATTCTAACAAATATAAAATATTAAAAGTTATAATTATAAAAAAAAAATGTATTACGATTTCGACCAAGTACTGCATAACTACAGCGAATAAGTCATAAAAAGTCAGTGGAGTGGGATTTGGACTGATGTTCCTGTATCGAAAGCTTGTCTAATCAATTCGTATTTAAACTATTCAGATAATGAACGACACCGTATATTGACAAATAATATACCATAAAGTATGATTATACACATATTTGGAACGTCCCGGTCGGAGGGGAACGATTGGCGAACAAAGAAACATTCAGTCGGGCATTAAAATGTCCTGGAAACGTGAATCCGACGTCGAGAAAAGTATCAAACTCCAATTTTGGAAGTTCGAGGCGATAATACGATAGCGGGGGTAATCGTCGATTGATAAAGGAGTACGGACGGAAGGTGAGTTAGGAAACGCGTTTTTTCTTTCCACCGTCCAGGAAAATCGAAAAAAGGCGATAACGCAGACGAACGAAACGAGTAAAAATCTCAAGATGATCGGAGAATATTTTTGAAACGGTAAAGGAATAGGAATACGGGCCGAATTGGCCGGATAATTAAATAATAAATAGTACCTACTGTTTTTCTTTTCATGGAAAAAACTATATATGTTAGTCAAATTTATTTTCAAGAAATAATTATATGAGTAAAATAAATATAATAATTGATAACTAACTATTAATTCTTCTTATTAAAATTCAGGAATATGATATGAAGAACCAAAAAATTATATTTATCCAGTAATTAAACATGATTAAAAAAAAAAAAATTTCTAATAGTTGTAGTTTAATTTTTAGTTTGAAATTATATATATATATATATATATATCAATCGCTATTGCTTCCCCTCATACCTACGCCAAATTTTCTTCGGCGTTTTACTGGGGACCTGCGGGACGTCCGATCGTACCTTTCTCGATCGAGTCGC
>JAIPRL010004324.1:0-20277 GCA_025469235.1 Pemphigus obesinymphae
CCCCTCGAAATTATTAAATATTTCAGTATTAAACCCATAGAGCGCGTTCATTACCTACTCGGGGGGCATACATTTGTCGCGATTCTTACCTCTATAGCTGTCCCGTATTGTCATATATAGTATTTGGTCATACGTAGCCGTAGTATATTATTGTAGTCTGCGTATGAATATGTTGTCAAAACTATAAACTAGGCAGCGTTTTAATCGCATAGATTCCCTCACCTTGATATTAAATGTAACAATTTGTCTATACGTATTTATCCGTCGTTTCCAGTCCATACTATCATTCTTAGTTCGTGCTTACTCAGATTTTTAATGCTTTAGGAAATAAAGACGATAATCGATAATGAACTAAAAATATCGTTTTTGTTTCTCTTCCACGGATATGTAAGTTTTTCACATAATCACTAATCAGTCCGTCAAACTTCGACCCTTTCTTCGTCTTTACATTTTCCATGATAATTTTGTCATGACATTTTCCTAATAGGTACTTTTTCGATAGGTGTTTAAGGTGACGGTCGGACGGTGTGCAACCGTGGTGGTGCTTCTTTCTTCAGTTAATCTCGTGTTCTAAGACCAAAACTCCTGCTTTACAAACGGGTAACAGCACTTCACGACGATGAAATAACTGTGATTGATTCTACTAAATTTGAACTACACAGTACACACCTCCGTACATCGTATATAGGTGTATACTTGGTTGTATATATATTTATACGTTTAACATACCTACCTACATTCCATTCAAGGATATTTCGTTATATCACTGGCCATCGTTAATCTATTATATTAGGTAAGTTAAATCTATGTAGAAACAATTACATGATTATTAACTATTTATTGATGTATTTATCAGTTTAATAACAAATCTAAGTACCTATAAGTTCTAACTTATAACTATTTAGGGAACCTATATAACCATAGAATATAATCTATAGGTATTAGGTTCTCTAACTATCTATTCATCTTGTGCCAGTGCCCTTTTATTTCCTTTGTATTGAATATATGAGTATTCTATATTTTATAGTATGGTATAGTTTGAAAAATAAATAATAATATACAGTTTGAAGATGTGACAATTTTAGACCTTACTTACCTATTTAATAATAATTCAAAGTCAATATGTTAACTTAGTCTACCTACAATTATTTAATTTTTAAATGACAATCATTTATGATTGACATTTTTTTATTAATATACCTAACCTCTGAACTAAGATTTCAATATTAAATACCTACCTACTTTTGTAGAGCCTTCAACTATAATTTATATTTATTTATTTGTATAAATTTTTATTGTATCTATAATAATGTCCAATCAACAAATTATGTATATAATATTTAAAGATACTTTTTATAATTGCTTGGCATACACCTAATTAATAACAGTGTTTTCTCTAATTTAAGTTTTAAAATATAGATTGTATAAAATAATGATCACATGAATTAAAATTAACAATATACCTACCTTCATTTCAATAATTGTTCAATAAAACAATTTAAGAGATTTAACTATTACAAATATGTATTAATATATAGGTAGGTATAATATTAATTTATTTGTTTTAAACAATTATAACTACTTAAGTACAACTTATATAGCTGTATATAACTACTTTGATGTCTAATGAAAAATTTTAAAATAGAGGGTGTACATAAAATAATAGGTACCACAATTTTAAAATACTATTAAAAATAAAATGGGTACAATTTTTAAATCAAGTCAGAGGCTTGTTTTATTAATAATTTTAAAGTGTATCTTATGAAGTTTTTGTGACATACTACAACAGTGAAAATGTTAAATATGACTGACACGAGAAGCCGGACGAAATCTAATCAGTAGTCAAAATTGTTCCACACTATGCATGTTAAGTGTAGTAGACATTTAATTAGTCATAGGTATGTGCATTTCTACCCAATGGCTATTATGTCAATGGTGTAAGGAAAACACCAATGTTTTGGGTAAGATTCCTGAGTATGTAGAATAGGTACAAGATGAGATGGGTATGTGGAATCATAATTCTTTTATTCTGTGGTGGAATGTAGGAACATTTGACAGGTAAGAGTAGAAGGAGAGGTGTGAATATTTGTTATGCTCAAGTAACAAAGTGGAAAAGAAAGAAAACCAAGCAATTGATAAAGGATATCAAATCATATACTAAGGAAAGATTAGTGCAAGGAATGTGTAGGAGCGATAGTAGATAAAAAAAGTAAAAGAAAAAGTACAAATTATAATAATAACTAAAATGTAAATAATAATAATTAGGTGTACCTATATAATGACAATTTATGATGGATTTGGAGAAAGAGTACTTGATTGATTTTGTGTCAGCGTATGAATTAGGGATTGTAAATATTTTTTTTAGGAAGAGAGAAGAGCATTATATAATCTATAACCGTAAAGGGAACGAATCATAAATTGATTATTTTATGTGAAAAAGCGGGAGCTTAAAACCGTGTAAATATGCAAGGTAATACTAAGTGAAAGTGTAACAACAAATTTTGGTGTAGGAAAAAGATGGTGTATAATATATAGATAAAAACCGAGGATCAGGTGGTGGAAATTAAATGGTGGAATGAAACAGTATTAAAGTATTATAAAGGCTGAATGAGACTGGAGTGTAGATCATAGAAGAAAATATAAATGCAATCTGGGAAAAGGTAGCAGAAGGAAGTCTTTGGTTAGAGTAGGAATAGTATGTCGGAGGACAAACAAACATGGTTGTAGGTTACAGAAGTGCAGGAGATAATATCAAAGAATAAACAGTTTATTGAAATGACAGAAAACCAAGGAAAGGGATGATTGGGTAGAGTATAAAAGTACAGAAAGTAAAGCTACGGTGAAAGTAGCTATTGCAATAGTCACACTATCATGCATGCATAATAATGTAAAAGTTGCTGTCGTGAAAGGGCGTTAGCCACTATTACATTGTTCACATGATGACACCGATATGATAATAGCTCTCATGACAGCAACCGTCACATTCAATTATCATCGTGTGACCGTGACTTAAAGCTAAATTAAGCAAATATAATAAGCATATGAGAGATTAGGAACAAAAGAGGGAGAAAAAGAAGTCTACAAGAATAAAATAATCCAGGAATTTAAAAAATGTGTGGTGTATAAAAAATAAGGATAAGAGGGTGTTAACAAAGTGGAGAGAGAGATGATTGAGTTGAGTGTAAAAATGTATGTAAATTAGCAAAAAGTGTATTGAGTAAATGTAAATTAGGGAAATATGATAAGTTGTATGAGAAATTAGGAATACAAACGAACTGTTAGTAACAGCGAAGGGAAGAGTAAACAATCCAGAAATTTTAAAAAGGCATGATATATAAAAGATGAAAATAATATTTTAAAGGATATTAATTGAGGAATTTTCGAGAGAGATAATAGATTTACCTTTTAACCTAGTAGGGATTCTTGTGTCCGCATTTTGTGTTTCATATCCTCTTTGAAGCTCCTATTTTTCTCTACAACGGACCCTAAATACTTGAACCTCTCCCACTACATCCCCCACTCAACTTTATTTCTTGCCTTTAAATATTTCCTTTGTGTTCCCTTTCCCCAAAATCATTTTCTATATATTCTGTTTTTCCCCTACTAATCCTTAGTCCTTAAAATTCAAGAACTTCCCTCTATGTGTCAAGTCTACCATTCATTTCTCAGGACTCCCTCCTATCAGCACTATATTATATACAAACAGTATGTACCATGATACCTCATCCTGTATCCATTACCAGGGAAAATAAGTAAGAAGTCAAAGCATAATCCTGGTGCACCCCTACTCTGACCATAAATCCTCAGTTTCTCGACACAGACTCCTCACTCTTGTATTCGCCCTTCCATACATGTCTTCAATTATTTTCACATAGGTACACCTTTGGTAATCTTCTTCATTAATGCCCACTTTAAGATCTCCCTAGGAACCCTATCATAAGCCTTCTATAGATCAAAAATGCCATACACAATTTCCTTTTCCTTTCTCTGTACTTCTCTACAATCTGTCTTTGGTGATCTCTACTACTATATTGATTATCGATTGAGAGCAAATGCACTTTACCATCTACTTTGTCAGTATTTATATCACATCATCTCACATCTGTATAGACCGCCAAAGCTGTTGTATGTCCATAGGGTGTGTATGTTCCCTTGGCTATTTTATGGTAAATCAGCAAACTTCAAATTACTATATTCTTAATTATGTCTGACTGCCAAATTCTAATTTCATCATCATTTTCAGAACATTTAACTACATGTTATCAAAAAAAAAAAAAAATGTGGAAGTAGGTGGTAATGTGCATTTACACCATATTGATTATATTGACTTTTATATATATATACTCGTATATACATGTATATGTTTTAATGATTAATGCCTGCATGGTCCGTATACACAAGCAGAAGTCATTGAAATCATGTCAAATCAAATTATTTAAATTTGTAATAAACATGTAATTGAATTTCCATGAATGAGGTTTTCTAGAAAAGTTTAGACAAATAACACATCTGAACAAATTTAAGATTTAACTGCGTTTTAACCAAATTTAATTACATAAAAAATCAAATATTTGATTTTGAAATATGTTTAACACAGTTAATTTAAGGAAATTCCAAGACCATTTTAAATATCCACTGTTATAGACCCTTAATACATCAATAATTAAAATAACCTAAAGTGAAGCAGTAGGTAATATTAATTGATAGTTTTGGAAAATAATCTAGATAACACATAAGTATGTTAGGTAGGTATGTAGAAAAAATTTCTGCTCGAAAATATGTTTATAATATTTTATTATAGTTTTTATAACAATAATTTAGTTGTATATAGTATAAAAAAATTAAACAAATTCTGTTGTAACAATGAATGTAAGTTACAAAAAAAATGTTGTGTTAAAATAGATTTTGTATTTGGACACGAAACTGCAGTAGATAGGTACATAAAAAAATATATTTACTCGAAAATATTTCTTAATTGGCAGTATAAAATATTTCCAATCAATATAATTTTTATATGTATGATTATAATTGATTATTAAATAATAAAGGAGGTAATTAGTAAAAAATGTGTACCCATGTCAAATAGGCGCCTAGAGGAGGGGGGAGATAGGATTTTATTTCCACCTTGATTTTTGTAAATACATATACATAGTAATCTAAATGGGTATGTTAAAAATAATTTAATAAATTACTTTATATGTTCATCAATCATTATTTAAAATAATAACACAAAAAAAGTTAATTTATTTTCTGACAATAATTGCATCTTACTCCCCCCCTTCTATCTTTGGGTGCCTATGAGTATATATTATATTTATATAGAAAACAAAAATATATATTTTTTTTAAATAAATTATTAGGTTAATTAATCCTAGGTGAATACTTGTATTTTCTTATTTATAAAGATTTTTATTTTCTAGATTTGCATCTTAAGTAACTCTAAAGATATGAAATATTACAATTTATAATTTACACTTTATTGGGTATAATTATAGTAGGCACTCTTCTTTGCCTTATTTCCCAACTATTTGGGGTTGGTCACACCCTAGTCCTCAACTTGCACAGATCTCAATCTCCCACATTCTCCTCACTTACACTCGCTTACCTTATTACACTCTCTATTACATCCCCTCTCTTCTCTTTCGATCTTCCTCTTAACCTCATTCTTTCAACATAAATTCCATTTACTACCTACTCTTACTGTCTCTTTCTCTTTCTTCATTAGAACATGCCTTAGCTATCTCAATCTATTTTCCCTCATTTTGTTCACTGTTGGAGCCGCTCCTATAATACTATTATTTATTCTTATTTTATCCTTTTCAGTCACTCCACACATCTATCTTAACATTCTCATCTCTGCCACTCATACCCTGTTCTATCTTACTTACACTGCCCAAAACTGATATGTACATTAGAGCCCTGCACAAGCCTAATATTTTAAGCCCGAGCCCGCCTAAAATTAAATTATAAAAATTAAGCCCACCCGGCCCAGTCCGAGTAAGTAAAATATTTGGCTCTGCCCATTCACATAATATATTTGACCCGGCCCATTCATATAAAATATTTGACCCAGTTGGGTTAATATACAATTGTTAATGTACAATTAGTTAATAAAATAAGATTCCTCATATTTTATTACCTAAATAGTAATAAGTATAATTTATTATTAATTGATGATGCAAATTCAATAAGTATCATCTAATATAAGAAAATGGCCATATGTGATCTAAAAAATGAAAATATAAATTATAATGTATTATAATTTATAATTTTTAAAATATGAATAACAACTTTAAATGTAGGTACCTACCTATATCAAAAAATTAATTAGAAAGTATCTATGGGTAAAATATAATATAATATAAAATACACTTGGGTTTGTGTGACTATTATACTATAAAATATAATCACAAAAAATAATAAGTACACTTTTACATTCGTCTAAATTTATCATAACATACGATTTCGTATAATTCATATATTTTGAAAATAATTTGGAAGCCCTTTAGATTAAATTTTCCAGTGCGGCCCAATAACCAATACTTGATTCCTAGCTCGGGCCAGCCCGTGCAGGGCTCTAATATACATCATTATATTCATGTCATTCATACAATTTACCCTTTAACCTAATTGGGATTTTCCTGTCACACAAAATGACACTTCATCCACCCATTCTATGTTTCATATCTTCCTCAAAATCACCATTCCTCTGTAGAAAAGATCCTAAATACTTAAACCTCACCCACTACATCCCCACTCGACTTCATTACTTGCCTTCCCTATTTTCTCTGTGTTTCCTTTCTCCAAAATTATACTCTATATATTCTGTTTTACCCCTACAACTATTTTATTAAAATTTTATATTTCCACAAATTTAAAAAAATCTTAAATATACTACTGAACTCTTGCAATATTACCAAAAAACAAATAAACATAGGTTAAATAAAATCCAAATAAATGAATTAAGCTTACTTATGAATAAAATTTGGTTTAAAGTAACCAATAATTAGGTATACACGATTACTAAAAATGTTTTAGTGATTCATTTTAATTAATACTAAATAAGACTTATTAACCTACATTTCTTAATACAAAATTTACCTATTTCCTATCTTAAATATTTTTTTACATCAGAAGACATTGGTGTGATTTAATTTAGGCAAAATCGTGAAGGCTGATACCGGCTGTGTTCTTTCTTCGTCATGAAAATCTGGACGGTTCAACATACATTTAACTATCCGTGGGAGACAGTGGTTCAAGCAGCTTGGAACAAGTACCCAAATCCAATGAATACAGCTGTTCTAGGTATAGATGTTATTGATCGTCAAGTAATTAATGGAGAACTACATTCACATCGGTTAGTCACTACTAGATGGACATTGCCAAATTGGGCTTGTGCATTAATGGGTCCAATAAGTACATTTTACGCCAGTGAGTATTCTAAAGTTAATCGGGATCGACGACAATTAAAGTTAGATAGTCGTAACTTATCATTGGGACCATTCGTCGTAGTTAGAGAAAAACTAACATATAAGCCACATCCTGATGATCCACAAAAAACTTTACTCAAGCAAACAGCTTATGTCACAGTCGAAGGCTTACCATGTAGTGGATATATAGAAAACATACTTACCAGTAAAATTTCAGGCAATGCAGCAAAAGGACGACAAGCTATCGAATGGGTTATTGAAAAACTGCAACATAAACAACCATTATAATTAAAAATTGTTATTTAGGTTTACAGTTCTGTCATCATGTTATCAATTGTCAAATTTAACTTTATAGTTGCAATGGTCAGCTAAAACATTACAAAAATCCTAATTTATATATTATTATTAATTTTTCTATATTATATAATATGATATAAAATAAAAGATTTTTGTAAGAATTGTATGTAAAATTGTAGATCATTATATATACATATATATATATATATATAAAATATAATAATAATAAAAATATTTTATTTACTATTGGCTTTAACTTTTTTTAAATTTTCGCATAAGTGTTGATATTTTTAGTATTTAAGTATAATTATGAAAAATTCAATAGTGAGTCAATGTGAGGTTACCATCAGATTCCTATGTGTTTCTTTTACTGTACAAAAGTAGTGTGTATTAAAAAAAAAAAATTATTATATTTTATGAATACTTTAAACAAACTATAAATATGTTAATATGTGCATTGATTTTATTACAAAATCAATGGTACGTGTAAATATTTTACAATATATTAGCATCAATAATATAAATTATATATAATTAATACATCTTACACAATATTGACATTGCCTAAATTTTTAGACAATTTCATAATTTATTAGGTACTATACTCTATTCGGAACAGGAAAAATAACCCGTAGAAAGAAAACCCGATTAATTTGATGGATAAAAAGCTGAAATAAAAAAATGCACATGGAAAAAAAAGCCCAAATTAAAATTATTATTATAATAACACTTGTCAATCTTTATCAATATGTAGGTAGAGAGTAAAGTATTATAATTTATTATTATCTGTATAGTAATAGTACAATAATAATAAAAAAATATAATATAGTTAAGATATTTAACTATAATTATAATTACTAATTGAACTGTTATATTTTAAAATCTGGTTTTATTAGTTTTAACCTAATAGTTGGTATAGAAGTAGTCATATAAATTACATTTACCTATACTCTGTCCAGCGAGAGAACGTGCCAGGTTCTGTAGATGCAGACAGACCACCACTGATCCGTCGTATTCTAAATTGCTGAGAACACTGGCTGGGGATGCGTGAAACCAGACCGATTTTGTTTGACCCGCAGTGTGTTCTCTTGCTGAACAGAGTATAGGTATTTAATATTATTCAATTTATATTAATTTCGTTTTTCAAGAAATTATAAAATCTATTAATTGTGGTACTTAATAAATTAATATTTAGTAATTATATTTATGTATTTATGCACCCACTGGACCTAATTTTTTTGTTTGAGTAGAAAAATTGTTATTTATTTTCTATTAATATTTCGCAGGTACGGAATAAGAAGGTTCTTTACCACCAATTTTTGAAAAAGTATTAATTTTTATGTAGATCATAATTGAAGGAGTTACAGTGAATCAAAATATTTTAAATCGATATTAATTATAGAAATTTATAAATGCGCTTCTGAACAATTTGAAAATATCGAGACTTACTTTTAGCCAGCGATTTCTATTTTCTATTATGTTATATTAATCAGTTAAACAATAAATTATTATTTTTAAACATTGTTTCCTAAATTGTAAAGGTTATTTTTTTTTTTTTATCTAAACTGGGCACATGATGATCACACCATCAAATTTTCTACTATGCATACAGAGAATTCATAATATGAATGTAAACAAATAAAACTTGTACTTGATAGTAAACAATAACGGACATGAATGAGGTTATAATAATCAACCACTATGTACACAAATGGTTTTGAAATAAGTGTGCATATGCAAACATGACCTGTTTTCACCCACCACTTATTTGCTCTTAAGATAATGTTAAATACTTACTCTTTTTTTTAAGGAGTTCTGTATAGTAAATTTTTGAAATAAAAAATAAATAAGTAATTCAAAATTAGTCCCATGTCAGTTCCACTTTTTACTTTAGTGTAATCACAATATTTGTTTAAAAAAGAAACCACACTCACGCAAAGTTGTTTGCAAAACAGATTAATAATAATTTAAGTGTAAAAACACTTAGAGGACAATAATTTGGAGTTTACCTCATTTTGTTTTTTTAATTTATTAATTTAAGAAAAAGTCATTGTGGTTATAAAAAGTTTATTTTTTATTTTTTTAAACTTAAATAATTAATTTTTTAATAAGTAAATTAAAAAACCCACATTTACTCTAAGATATTGTCCTTTATCTATTTGATAATAGGTATTTTAACTCTAAAATCACTTTTTGTTACATTGTTAAATCACATTTGTTTTAACATTTTTGCATAAACATGTTTTATTCGCAGAAAATGGTTGTATAGCATCCTCTTAATCTGAATAGGGTATAGTTATTATTCCCAATAATTAACCAAATAAAATAAAGTTGAAATGTTTTTAGAATGATTAAGATGGACTAAATATTCATATTATTGATTAATGCTTCTTAGGAATTATAAAAAGCAGTTTTGAGTAACATTTTCTTATTCAAAAAATATTACTAATATTATCTAGTCTAGTGAAAAAAATAGATAATATAGAAAATAATTTAAAAAAAATACAAATACAATAATTCTTATCTTTAATCTGATTTATTGTCATATGGTAAATTTTCATTACATTGTGAGGAATATTTCTTATTGCAGCATTATTTCATTGTCACGGTAACGGTACTTTATTTTGGTATCTATATTAATTTTTTATAAATGTGATGTTTTAATATTTCATTTCCTAATATAAATATGTATATATTTTAATTTGTTTTTCAGGAGAGGAAGTTAAATTTCCTTCATAGTGTAAATTTATATACATTAAATACATAAAATCTCTAATTTAAATTATTGTTTTAATTATTTTAAAGTTGTATTTGCATACATATTTTATAGATTATAATACTAATATAGAGAAGAAAGCAATAAATATAAATAATATATATATATTTTTAGTATGATAATTTATCTATAGTAGGTATATGAGCACTTTATGAACATATTATTTAGGTATATTTTTTTTATTTAGAAAATGAGTTTTTAAATTATTGGCAAGGTTACAGGGCTTACATTTTATTATAAATACATATTTTTAATGAATTTAGATTGCTAAAATGTTATTTAAGTGCTGTGATAAATTGATTTAATGTTAATCCAATAATATATAGATAAATAATACCTTTATATATATATATGTACTTGATCATAAATTATTAGTTTTAGTAGGTATCTAGTTTAATTACCTATTTATAATTAAATAAAAAGTTCTATTAATTTATCTTATTAGATTTTTTTCCTATACAATATATACAGGTGTTTTTTTATTTATAAATGCGTAAATTCCTAGCCTTATATCACAGAATGTCTTGCATTATCTACTTTATTATTTATTGTTTACTTATTATATATATTTTATAATATTGAGTTATGACATGACTATAATAGCAACAAACATGTTATTATAAAAAAAAAAACAATTCATTTATAAATCGTTTGTCCTATATCCCTATTGTCAATTGAGTTCAATTGATTTTTTTTTCAGTGGAGAAAAATTAAAAATTAAATAATAACAAACAAAATGGAATTTAATGAAGGTGATATAATGATTTGGTTTCAGTCGTGTAAGATACATATACTATGGACAACGGAAAGGACGTAGAGAGCAGCCAGTCAATAAATGAAAATAACATTGAAGATATTTTTCAACCTGATTTGCTGTGCCATCATGCCTATGCAGTTGATTCTCTAGTAGCAAGTAATACACATTTAGACATAAATCACTCATTGTCATTTAGTAATACTTCTTGTGAACATTCTAAAATACAAGAAGAGGAATATGCTTTTTTAACAAATAATCTACAAAGTGTTCATTTGACCCGTGACAATCCATTATCCATTAACCTGCCATCACGTCGGCGGCGATTAATACCTGTTAATAATAAAGCTAATGATTATGATAACGAATCTAGTTCTGGTAGTGAATTCAGTGATGATCCTGACAGATTCTTAAATGTTGACCTTGAAACAAAATCAATACCCGAGTTAACAGCTGAAGAAGAACTGAAAGAAGAACGTAATTGGAGGTCTTGCACAGTGACTGGAGTTGTTAGTAAGATTGATATGAAAGTAATAGAGCCTTATAAATGTGTTCTATCACACGGTGGTTATATGACAACTGGTTCCCACAATGCTATTATTGTATTTAGTGCATGCTATTTACCACATCGTAATCGAGTAGATTACAATTATGTTATGAACAATCTATTTGCGTATGTTATTTCAACTCTAGACCAACTTGTTACAGAAGACTATGTTCTGGTGTATTTGCAAGGAGGTACTTCTAAGGATTGTGTTCCTAGTTTTTCTTGGCTGAAACGTTGTTACAAAATGATTGATAGAAAACTAAGAAAAAATTTAAAATATTTGTATTTAGTTCACCCGACATTTTGGTTAAAAACTCTTGTGTGCATGATCAAACCGTTTGTAAGCTCAAAATTTGGCAATAAGATACAATTTGTCAACAGCCTGGATGAACTTTATGATTGTGTACCAGTTGAAAGAGCCAGTATACCAGACAGGGTGAAACAATTTGATTGTACAAAATCAAATTCTAAGAAGTAGTATGTATTATTTTTAATTTTAAATATTATAGTATTATTTAAAAATAGCTCAGGAACATCATAATTTTATTTTGTTAAAAATAATATTTATTTAATATACATTATAACAGTTTAATCTTATCTATACATAACTATAATAAAACATTTATCCTTATTTAACCTACATAAAATAATGAATTAATAAATAACTTTATTTTTTTACTGAAAACATTTTTATTTATTTATTTTAAATTGTTTTAAAAAGCAATAATAATAATAATACAAATAAAGGGTAAATGCAATTATTATAATATTGCTATCTAACTCTGCAGTAATATTTATTTACTTGGGTTAAAAAAAACTGATTATTAATACTTTTTATATTATATGTTATAAATTGTTTTAAAATTAGAATTTTAAAAGATGCTTTTATATTTTACCAAATAAAAGCATTACCTATCTTATACCTACAATTTTTCTGATTTCATACAATTAAATTATACCAAATTTTATTTCTATTTAAAATACTTTACTTCTACAAAATTATAACTATTTTTATGAATAACATTCCATTCATTATCTCCAATGTAATCACTATAATCATTTATCTTTTTTAAAATTTAAAAATTGTGTATTTGTAAACAAATATCTCATTAACATTATATATAGCTTAGCTAATGATACCTAATAATAATATTTCAAGTTGATGATCAACTAAAACAAAATAATACATCTTTTGTTTTTGTAAACAAAATACTATTTTATGAAGCAATATGCATTTTATTATATATGATAATGTAGCTAAAAAATTGTGTTCCTGGGTTAAAATAATACAATGTATTAAAATGATACCATCTTATTTAAATATTCTAGTCTAATCTATTATAATTATGCTATAACTAGTATATAATTTGTAGATATTTACTTTTGTATTTTTTTTTCATCCTAATTAATATTTTAATTTTATTTATTACATACTAATTTTTAATTTGTGGATGGCAATCACTTTAAATTATGATTTATGTTTGTATAACATGTTTTGTATTTTATACTGAACTGTAGAACTATTAATTCTGCTCACTTAATTTTTGGAATATTTTTAGTGTATATTACACTTCAATTGGAGACAAAACTTTCATAAGTAGTTTTAATGTTTATTTATGTATGTAGTATAATTTTTTAATCAAAATGAGAAGAATAAGACCATAGACACCGATATAAATCTATGAATAAAATGTTGCAATAATTTCTAGGAAATCATTTGTTTTTTAAATTATTTACATTGCATTGGACTATACAATATATAATACCTATATGAGTTATTTGTTACATACAATGCAATATTTATATACAAATATAATGTTATTAACTAAGCTTTAGCATTTTTAATTTTAAACCATATATATTCATTAAATAATGAAAAACAATAAAATAATTATCTAGGATTATAATTACAAAAGTTATTAAACATTTTGAAACACTTCTTAAGTAATATTTTATATTTATGTTGTATAAGTACTGTTTTATTGTAATTTGATTTTTTATATTGTAACTAGAACAAGCACAAAAAGACTGTTATTGCTGAATAATCAGCATTTATTTTATTAAATTATAAGCTGCTACTATATTACTTATATAATATAAAGTAAAACAAAAATTATACATTTTTTTTAATTCTGTTAGATACCGAGTTTTGGAAAAAATATACATATTTTTTTATATAAATTTATTATTTTAATGTAATGTTTTGTGTAATTTATTTTTGAAATTAATTGAAAATTCTATCTAATAAAAAACAGACTGAAGCAATGAAGTTTTAGATCCATAAATTGGTTTTGTCTTAGTACTACCATAGATTATATTAACTATATTATTATAGATATGCACAGACTCTAACCTCAAATGCGGCATAGAAAATAGGTGTCCCATTTTTTTTTTATTATTTACATGAATAAATACGTTATTACCATTGAGATTACCTAAATCAATGTTATTTATTACTATAACAAAATTTATTGATAGAAATCATTACTAATTTTAGTTAGGTACTGCTTATAAGACTGTCCAAACCAAAGCCTTATTTGTTAGTACCTATTTGGCAACTCTTATCGACTACAAAAATATGAATTGTTTCTGAAATTTTGTGTCAACAATATTGAGTCGTCGACAAATTTTGATGTTCTACCCAAAATGGGAAAAATGCAACTTTATTGACATTTTTTGCTGATAAATTTGGTTTGTATGAGGTATTATAGTATGTTCGAGATTGAAAACACCATATTTCCTCAAGATTTTTATCCATTTTAACTTGTTAATAAAAGGGCAATTTATAATTTTTACAGATTAGAATTTCAGGATATTTCAATAAAGAACTTTAATTTTACTTTCCCAAAAGTTGGAAAAATGACATATATTAATCTTAACCTTTTTTTTTTTTTTTTTGTAATATAGGTATATGTTTTATTGTATTCATATATTTTTATTGTATCTAAATTAATATATTTTACTAGTTTATGTGATTACTTTTTTTCATATATGATTTACAAATAATATGAATACAGACTTATACATATACATATATGTTCAAGCCTATCCCAAAAATATTTATACCACAAACCTAAATTTAACCAACTTGATAATAATTATTTATAGTAATTACTAAGGACCAGATGATGACTTTTGCATTTATTATTTATTTTTAATGTCTTTGGTGATGCTAAAAATGCAATTCAATTACATAGAAATCTAAATAACTAATTTTTATTTTGAATTTTTTATTTTTATGGCATTTTAAACTCATATTTTTGTAATTTTAGGACATTTTGTAATTATTTTTTGATAATTGACATAAAATTTATGAGTTTTACTATAATTATTATTTTATGTAATATATATATTTTTTACCTACTTCCAATTTTAGTTTTAAAAATGTACATTATACCATAAAAAGTTCAAACAAAGTTGTAAATAAAAAATATAAAATATGTCTTATAAATATAATACATATACCTAATATTATATAACATTTAAGTAATTTAAACAATTTTTTTGTATTTGGGATATAATCTGATTTTTTGTAAGTTTTTAAGTCATAAATGCATTTGTATAAGTTTTTAAGGGTATTGATATCCAAGACCTAGTAATTATTAATAACTATAATTTATTATTTTTATTATAGATACCTACATAGAGTTTTAATTAATAAATGAATTCATATAGGTGATTCATGATTATAAACTTTTTTAAATTTTGGTAGAATAATATTTATAATATATAATATTTTTAATAAATAGGCCTCTGGATAAATGAGTATTAAAATATTTTTATTTTCATGTTTTTAAGAATCACTACAATATATATTTTGTAAGTTATATTGTTTAATTAATTATAATACATTAATATTACAATACATTTATGTAGGTTACCTACTATACTTATATAAGTGTTATATATTTTTTTTTTCGTGGATACAATATTACAGTCATTTATAGAAATGGCTACTTATACTTTATCATGGGAATCTTTAAAAGCCCAGACCTCCCCAACAAAATACAAATTCAAGTCTGAAAACTACAAGTAGATTTTAATTTTATTTCATATTTATTAATATAAGATTTAATTTGTAATACTGGCCTTGAAAAATTAGAGATAGCAGCCAAGTTTATTTTTAAATCAACAATTATTTCATAAACAATTTAGTTAGACATGTTAAAACAATTTGTGAAATACTTATTTCAATTATAAATCAGTTATTAACCATTGATTATATAAGGATTATTTCATAATTAATGGTTACCTGTTACTAATATTTAAAATACAAATTTGCAACATATGTATATAATATACAAAAATAGGCAAGTTGACTAAAAATTAATTATGTTAAAAAGTTAACATTGAAAAAAAATATTAACTTAACTCAGTTAAAGAGGTTAATTTTTAGATTCTGGACATAGTGATGAATGTATTAGTTTTACAATGGTATTTATTTATTTTTATATATGTATACACTTTTTGGACAGAAGGAGTAAAGTAAGAATTTTCTGGTACAGAGGTTTTTGATTGGAAATTCATTTTAATTGGTACTTTATAAAGGTCATGTTTTTATTTTCTAGGTAGGTTTGAAAAACATAACAAAAAACTATCTTTTATAAATTAATTATCACAAAAAAAATCGTTATAAATTGGAAAATTAAAATGACAGAAATTTGAAATTTACACTAAATGTTTACTTTAATATTATGTTCACTGATATCATATTTTTTACTAGTCAGATAGATGTTAATAGTAATACTCATGTTGTATACACTGAAGTTTTGCTTAGAATCATTTTATCACAATAAATGATTTATCATTGCTTATAAATATATGCACCACCAGTATCCTACATAACGAGTAAAGTGCTTCCACCCCCTACTGACCGGCTTCTTTAATTTTTTATTTAACATGAAAAACTTCCACTATTTATTTTTTTTAATATTAAGTATTAGCATTGATTATATATAATCAATGGTATTAGGTAAGTATTTGTTTTGGTTACCAATTTCATCTAGTTGGTAGTTTAGAGAGGTCATTTTTCGATTTTCTCAATAGTTTTTTAATGCGTAAGGAAAAACTACCAAGAAGAATTGACGAAAAACGGCAAATATACAGTTTTGTGAAATCAAGATTTTTCATTTCTTCGTAATTTCGAAAATAATGACTTGAAATTTCTATCCAATATTTAATTTATGTTGATTAAATTTTTTTTTTGTAATTTTGAGCTATTTATAGACATTTTAGTTTTCGAGGTTTCTAAGTCCTAAAAGGGGTATTTTTCCAATAATCTTTTATAGAGTTACCTATTCATACAAACATACTATATACTACAATTGTTTTTAAATTCCACTTAAAAAATACTTGATTACTAATTAGGTACTTTATTCAATTTGCAATTATGCAATTCATTTTTAATAATAAGTATAGTATAATTAGTAAAATATTTTTTTATTTATTAATATAGTATAGAAAAAAATATTGGTATAACAAATTAAAACCGAGTATAGCCTCACAATATACAATAATATTGTATTATTTTTTTAAAGATTGTAAATAAAGTCCAAGACTTTTTTGTACATCAGGTGATTGCATAAATTTCAAAACAAACTCAAGATCTTTTTGTTTATTATCAATTAACCATTGAACAGTTGGTTGGCGACTAATATCTTTAGTCATCTTATATGCCCAAGCTGAAAATTATTAATTAATGAAATAAAAAATTATAAAAGTTAATTTATGTACAAATTAGGTTTACTCACGAGATATCCTTTTAAAATTATTTAAAAACTCTGATCCTTTAATAAGAGCACTGTCTGTATCTGGTGCACTTTCATCAATCAAACCAATTTCCAATGCTTCATCAGTGGTATACATTTTTCCCATAGTCAATGATAATTCAGCATTTCTTTGGCCAATGACTGCAACCATAGTGTCTTGAAACCTATAGTAAATGTAAAAATACTTTGTATATATTATATTAATATGTATCAAATTACAGAATATATTAAATTCCATTTTAAAATTCAATATAACTCATGTTAAAATTATATTACAAACATGAATTTACCATTTTGGAGCAACAATTCCTAATTTGGTCTCATTAAGACCAATAGTATACTTTGGTCCAACCATAACTCTGTAATCACAACTCATGCTCAATAAGCAGCCTCCTGCTGGACTGTGGCCCTTTATATTATAATAAATATGTTATTATTAATAATGCATTTTCGAGAAATTGAATATTTTTAATATTTAGGTAGCTTTTGTTGACAACTTAAAAAGGAGACATATTCAATATCCCTTCTATATACTGTACAATATATATAACCACACTACTGCATTACATAGGTATTACAATTTTTGTTATAGACAATAATATAATTACCAACAATTCATATGGGTATATAACCAGGTTAGAAGGGGTAGTCGTACATTGCATAGTAGCTCGGTATGGTATCCTGATAGTCTTTCAAGACAGTCAAATGTCTTGGAATCAAACTTTAAAATTAAATATTTTTAAATTTTAATGAGGTAAAAACATTTTTGTAAATTATGTTATTATTTTAAAACAGTTGATTAACAGAAATTTAGATCTATGTTTAAATAGTATGGTAACATAATATTACTCAGTTGCAAACATGTTACAACACTTCATCCAAAATCTGTTGTTGTTGCTTGGAATTGTGCAAAAAATCAACAACTTTTATCAAGTTTAAATTGCAATGTTAATAATTATTAATTAACCCAAATGCGCATTGTTGCATATTTACAACACGTTTATAATTTATTTTACGTTTATTTTTTATAATAAATTGTAATATAATAATCATAGACATGTCTACGATAATAATATATTTATCGATGTTGAATATGTAGTGCTATCTATGATTTAATTAACAAAATAATCCATAGATTTATATTATTAATTTAATTAAACGATAAAAATTGGAATGAAAAAAGGTCTACGCATAGATAAATAACCTACGTCTACAAGACACAAACTAAGATAGTTATTAAGAACTATTTTAGTTCATGCTACAAGATCTGTATATTAGAGTTTACATTCGTATGCTTTTTTAAAGTTTGCAAATTTATTGTGCTATTTTGGTTAAATTATTGATTTAAATAAAATTGTTTTTGCATACATAAATGTATAATATTGTAAATTAAATTAAATTATAATTAGTTTATATTGTACATTTATTTTCACGAGTGTTTAAAAACGTGCTGTAAAATTGCAACAGACTGCAGTAACAGAACGTTTTCTATATCATAGCTCATAGGTAAATGGTAATCGGTCAAAAAGTCAGATTTAAAAATAGTTGGACAAAAAGTCCGGACCCAATTTTTAACTATATATATTAAAATAAAATATAAATTAACACGTATTACATATCAAAATATATGAGAAAAAATGTTTTTAATTAAATTAAAAAATTAAGACATTTAAACAATAAAAATCTAGTTACATATTAATATCACACCAAAATAAATTAAAAAGATGAAATAAATTGAATAAATGAAATTACAATAAATTTAAATTAAATTTTTTAAATAATAATAAAAATATATAATTCGGACTTTTTATCTGGGATTCTAGGTAAATTATATTTTGCAAATCATTAAAAAATCCATTCTACTATTATTTATTGTTGTTGTACAAACAATGTTGTAATAGTAAATAGTAATTTGTAATTTAACAATTTTATTATAAAATATGGAGAAATTAGATAACGATACAGCTATAATGATTCGGAAAATAATTTAGATGATGAAAATGTTATTGGATTTGATGATGAACAGATGGATGGTATAAAATTAACATAATTTATATTTATACATGCAACATACAAATATTGAAATATCTGTATACCTAACTATAATATGTTTATATATACCTACAGATATTTTTACGTCATTTGTATTTTATATTTGTTTAGATTGTTTTTACTCGCCTAGATGAGCAGATAGAGAAGGTACCTATACTTCATTATAAAATAATATTTATGCTAAATTTTATTTACTATTGAGATTGTTCAAGAAAATAATTTTGAAATTCCTATTAGTATTTTAACAAGTCCTACTAGGCATAACCATAGAGTACTGTACACACGAGACGTTCGTGGCAGTCCAGCCGAGGCATCCTACTTACGCGTGCGCGGTGGAATAACGGTGAGTTACTATATATCATATGATTCATTTTATATATATCATATATTGATTGATTGATATATCATAACAACAGTTATTATACAACACAATATTCAAATTGATACTTTTATTTTAATAATTCATATATTTATTTGTCATGTAGGTACTATTGCCCTAAATTAATGTACTTAAAATCATCCTAAAATTTTAAATATTTATATAGATTTCTTTATTAAAAACACTGAGTAATGAATAACATATATTATGTATGTATAGAATTAGGACCATCCTGAGAAAATTTTTTTTTTTTTTTGGGGGGGGGGGGGAAAAT